>CABHPP010145871.1:0-13181 GCA_902168425.1 Peromyscus attwateri | reverse complement strand
CAAGAGACCTACTTCCTGTGTGTTTGTCCTTTTTATTGACTTTCTATTCTGCCTTCTCCTTGGTTGTAAACCCAACCACATGACCTCCTCATCACTGCCCATCTATACAGACCTCCAGGTCTTCTATGGTTGGTATTGAGATTAAAGGCGTGTGTCTCCATGCTGACTGTATCCTTGAACACACAGAGATCTGCCTAGCTCTGCCTCCCAAGTGCTGGGATTAAAGGCGTGCACCACCACCGCCCAGCTTCTGCTATGGCTTGCTCTGACCCCCCAGGCAACTTTATTTACAATTAAAATCACATTTTAGTACAAATAAAATATCACCAATTTTTTTTGTGATTGCCAATAAGTGGGTAATTAACCATGATTATTGGTCTTTATTGTTTATTAAATACTTTACAAATTACAAGTGTCACAAAGATGTGTTTATAGAAAGAGAAACTTGTTACAGAATTGTGCCTGGTCATAATAACCTCTAACCTCTCCTTAGAGACCCCAGGGGACTGAGGCTTGGGTCCTTTTCTGGGATACAATGAAAGCTTTCCAAGCGGTGCAAAAATATTTGCCAACTTTGTTACCATCATCAACAACAACAAACATTTAAACAAGATTCATGTATTTATATATTCCTCTCCCTCCCTCATTCTGTGTGTGTGTGTGTGTGTGTGTGTGTGTGTGTGTGTGCGCGCGCGCACGTGTGACACAGACCATATAACTTGGAAAGAGGACAACTTAGAAGAGTCCATTCTCTCTCCCATGTGGGTCCTGGGGATCAAGCTCAAGCCACTAAGCTGGAGTCATCTCACTGAGCAATCTTGCTGGCCTCTCAAAAACAACAACAACAACAACAACAACAACAAAAAACTATTTAATGAACAACTTCAAAACCTTATGCTGTACAATATTTATTTCTCATAATTTCAGGTGTCAGATGAGTGATTCTTATTTGAGTTCATTTGAGATTTGAGGAAAACATATCATAAGCAATTACAGATATTAGACATCCTTTATCATGAAGTTACAATTTATATACAACAACCTATTGTTTGGAAATATCAAGTATTTCTGAAAGTCTACTATAAATACACAATTTACATATTGGCTGCCAGTTTGCTAATTTTCATGTACTAATGAAGCCAAATAGTGAGACCATGATATTGTTTCTTCTGTGAAAACCCTCAGCCAACCCTTCACCAAATGTGAATTCTAAAGTCATTGTTGTGTGGATTGTAAAATGTCAAGATAAGGCGACTCTAGGAATGAAGAGGCTTGCACACTCAGAAAGGTGTAAAAGCCAAAAATGTTAGTCATGCAGGGGAACTAATGATTTCTGGTACCTTTATTGTTTATCCTTGATGAGAACAAGCATTCTGAGTTATATCCACATTAACAGTGATTCTGGATTCCTCTCTGACATTTGCTTTTATAATTCCTTAAGGAAGGAAATGGGAAGATGCTTACATTCTGGAAGCAGGATTTGTGATGTAGGTCTTGTGAAGATTCCTTGGTGCATAGTACATAATTTTTTTAAGTAATGAGTATGAAATAGTATTTTAATCTTAGATGATGATTTTTACATAGTATCTTAGTAACTGCTTTTACTTTTCTGGCTTTAAGATGGATCCATTTTTACAGTTTTTAAAAGTGTTTTAGGTCTAGAGAAAACTATATTTATTTTTTCATGTATATTTTTTAAGCTGTGCAAAGTCTCCAAATGTCTTAAGTATAAGGCATTTATGTTCTTCATCTAAACTTTGTTTTGTTTAAACCCAAACTCAAGCCAAAAGGTTGTAAAGGGGAATGAAAATATCTCCACCTAGTGGCCTCCATGAGGCAGCTAATGAAACCAAAATTCAAAAGCATTTTCTGCAGAGGATCACCCACCACGCAGTTAGCATGAACCTGTAGGTAGGTTTATGATGTAATGCAATTTAGTTAATGGCTACTTAAATATTAACTACCAAAGTAAAATAAAGTTGTAATGGTGTGCATTGTAATTAAAGTGAAAATAATAGGTGGAAATACTATTTCTTTGGGGGGTGGGGTGGGGATGGAGTAGGTTGTGGAGGAAAGAACTCAGAGCCTTTCACGTGCTAGGCAAGCATGCTACAGTTGAGCAATACCACAGCTGCTCTTCATGTTGGCAAATCCTGGTGTGTTTCTGCACTTACATCATTGCCATAGGTTGACAGAGAGGTGAAGGTTTCAGGTGGAGTCATTTTCTTTCTTCTGTTTTGCATAATCTCAGTGACTACAGGTCTGTCTTCTCACCAAGCTAGCTCCATTCCCACTACGGTCTACTACCTCAGTACATCGTTTCAAAATGACTGAATGAAAAATGTGATGACACAAGCTTACGAGAGCATAAAGGCTAATATAAAAGGAAAACCAATCAAACAATGCGATACTAAATGTTTGTAATGTGGCTGGACTCTTTAATTACCGAGTCAGCTTTGAAATTTATTATAAGAAGAGGGTAGGAGGGACAGCCCAGTGGGTAAAGGCACATGTTGCCAAGCCTGAGTTCCATCCCTTGGGATCCATACAGTGTAAGGAGAGAACCAATGCCTACAAGTCATCCACTGACCTCCACATGTACACTCACCTACACATACCAAATAAATGAATGTAAAAAATTGTTTTAAAAAACATGAATGAATGCCAGGCGGTGGGAGGCAGAGGCAGGTGGATCTCTGTGAGTTCAAGGCCAGCCTGGTCTACAAAGTGAGTTCCAGGACAGCCAGGACTGTTACACAGAGAAACCCTGTCTCGAAAAACAAAAAACAAAACAAAAGCAACCCAGACAAACAAATAAACAAAACATGAATGAATTTAAGGGGCCAGTGGGGTGGCTCAGTGAGGAGAGAGGTCTCTTGGCAAGCCTGACAACCTGGGTTTAGTTCCTGGGACCTACGTGGTGAAGGGAGGTAACCAAGTCCTAAAAGCTGTCCTCTGAACTCCACAGGTGTGCGTGCACAACACACACTCACTCAAATAAGTAATGTAATTAGCCAAAAAGAATAAATTTAGATATAGAAAAAGCATTAGCCAGTTATGCAAAAGCAGTAGTCAGAGAGCAAATTGTTTCTTGACTTCTGTGGAACATGAAGGGACTATGTCCTCATTAACGTCCAATCTACATGCACTGAAAAAAGAAGTTAGCTGGGCAGTGGTGGCACACACCTTTAATCCCAGCACTCGGGCATTGTTCATCTAGAGAGTGTTCATCTAGAGAGTGTTCATCTAGGAGAACAGTTGCAGGAAAAGTATTTTCCCATTATGCAACTTGTATATAGTAATGACTATATATTTACTCTTTCATTGAGTAAGATCAACCTAATATAAAATATTAGACATGGTTTCTATAGAGCTTTATTTTGGAAGTAAAGCACACATGCAAATATAAAGAAGTTATCCCAAATAGCGAAGTCTGCAGAGCTGTTGGTATTGGCCTCATGTACCTGCTTTTGTTTTGTTGTTTAACATTTACAGTCTTTGATTGAAATGGTGTGGTACTAGTCTTCACATCAACTACTGACTTGAGTTTAATTGAAAATGCCGTGTCTTTCTTCTCTTTATAGAAAGCATCATCATTCACCAGTTGCGAATGAGCTCCAGATGAGATTACCAAGCACAGCCCTCAGTCATCACTAAGGTCCTCCATGCTACTGATGTTGACTGGAAACACCCTATGACTTCCAGTGATTTTGTTTTGAGGATACAATTTAACAGTTAAAAACCACATTGTGGATGATAAGAACAAATGTAGCAAAAGCAATTGAATCTTTGTGCCAAAGAAAGTTTTCTTCTCTTTGCAAAGCTTTCAGGTCTGTGGGCACATGCCGTGTAATTTATTTTTATACTACATTTTGAAATGTGATTTCTTTCCCTAAATTGTTTCTTTTCTCATAGTCTGTGGCACATATATCTGTAGATTACACTGTCAGTTCTTCAAAGTATTGATATTGTGTATTTAAAAGGTTAACGTATCCTTTTCTTTTTATTAATTTGTTATTTTTAAGGAAGAGAAAGCACAACAGTCTATTTCCCTGGGCAACTTCAAGAGGTAAAACCTACAAACAGTAGATTCATGGGGTCTTCTTACTCATATGACGCTGTGGTCCCGATTGTGGTTCAACACTGAAAACAGCATTCTGGCTTAGGAGTTTAAGTACTTAAAACCAATTTGTGTCTCCTGCTTGTGTTCTGTATGGGAAACAAACAGCTTTGACTGGCAGTTCAATTTTATTTCTATCTGCATTATTTAATTATGTATACAAAACATAATAGTGACTGTGATGTTAGGGTGTTTCCCACATATTACTCCTACCCCCACGAAAGCTTCCAAATAAAAATGGACCTAGAAAATGTCAACCTTTTTTTTTTTTTTCAAAAAAATAGGGAGACCCAAATGTAGCTAATCGTTTCCCTGATTTTGACTGACTTTCACACCTCCATGTAGGCTGCGGAGAACAACTCCTCCTATTACTACTATTCTTCTTGGTACAGGTTCTTGCTATATATCCCTAGCTGGCCTAAAACTGGCTGTGTAGACCAGGCTGGCCTGGAACTCAAGGGATCTGCCTGTCTGTGCCTCTCACAGGTGCTGGGACTAAAGACATGTGCCATTGTGTAAAGAGTATATTTTTAAAGAATTAAAAGCCCAAACTGTATTACTCAAGTCTCGATGTCAGAGCTGCTGTTGAATTTAGGTTTACGTGAAAATGTGAAGTCTACTTAAAACTCTAAAAAAAAAAAATACTGCCGATGAGGGTGGGAATGTTTCCAATAAGATCTTTAAAATAACTTTAAAGATAAATTAAAGGTTGACAGTTTAGTTTCTAAATGCAGAAGTCATTTATCATGCTACTTAAGTTTGAATGAAGAGCCAACGCTGCTTCTGAATGTTATGAGGTAAGTAAAATCACCCAAGTTAAGTACTGTAAGCTCACTACTATAGTCCACAAGCTGTATCCACATCAGCCACAGAATCTCTGGAATGGGAAACACAATGCGAAATTTCCTCCCTTATGTAACCTAGGTTTTAATGTAATCTGTGGAACTGACAAATCATAGTCAATATATACTGTAAATGAAATAACTATATTTTCTAAAAACTATTCTTGCTTTGTTAAAAGTAAGATAAATGTTATGTTAGGTTTACCCGAGCTTGAATGACTGTGGAGGTCTCACATAACCTTCTGTGGTTTTGATTACTGACACAGAAGCCTGGGGTATGTGTGTGTGAGAAGATTTTTAAAAGTGTTGTTTTGTTTTCTTAAAATGTAGTGACATTTTCAATCACAAAACAGTTCTAATTTTATTTAGTTTTTTGTTTGTTTGGTTAGTTGGTTTTTGGTTTTTCGAGACAGGATTTCTCTGTGTAGCTCTGACTATCCTGGATCTCACTCTGTAGGCCAGGCTGGCCTTGAACTCACAGAGATCCGCCTGCCTCTGCCTCCTGAGTGCTGGGATTAAAGGCGTGTGCCACTACTGCCCAGCTTTACTTAGTATTTTCATATTGACAGGGAAGTAAAATTTTAGGTGGCACAGTTGCCTGAAGCTTAATTATTTGCTTTGAATTAAAACATTACTAAGGTGTGTATTTGCATCTGATGGGTTTCTTTCTCACCAGAGTTGTAATGAATTTTGGTGTTTTGCAAAGACAGTGAGAATCATGTTGCAACCAGTCATCTGGGTAGAAGCTGAGATTTTTGTCTACCTTACCATGAATTTCTTTGGTTAAACATGAATGACAGATGAGTAAAATGAACACATTATATTTGAAAAAAAAAGAGAATATTAACAAGATCACAATCACATCTTAGCAACCTTGTCTAGTTATAAAAGTTGCCTTCACAAGCAAGTCTGGCACTAACCTGGATTACATCTTACAACTTCAATTTCCTTTACTGTAAATATGTCTTCATCAATTTGAATGAGACTAATTTTTGGATGGAATAATTTGGATGTTTCCTGGAGTGTAATCAGTATTTCATGTTCAAGTCACAATTGAACTAATCAATTTGTTTTATGCTTGATTTATTGTTATTTTGTTTTGTTTTGAAGACAGGGTCTCCCTATGTAGCCCTGGTTGGCCTGGAACTCGCTATGTAGAATTCACAGAGATCTGCCTCTCTCTCTGTTTCTGAGTGCTGGGAATAAAGGTATCCAATACAATGCCCAGCCTTTACACTTGTTTTTTGAGACAGGGTTTCACTATCTAGCCCAGGCTGTCCTCAAACACACTACATAGCTGAGGATAGGTTTGAACTCGTGATCCTCCCGCCTCAGTCACCTGAGTGTTAGCATTACAAGGATAAGTCACAATGCTGGCTTTATCTTTCCTCTTGGTAACTATTTTCGTTTATTTGATTTTGGTTTTCATGATATCTTTTGCACTTTTTCTCAAGAGTTCATAAAGTATTGAGCAGATAGTGGATAGAGTATATGCACAGGATGCTGGTGCCCAGAATGTACATAAAACATGAATTTGTTGAGTCTTAAGACAACTATTAAGAAATCATGATGTGGGATATCTAACACCAACACAAACACTACTGAAATAATGTAGAGCTTATAAAAGTCAGAGGCAACGCAAGAGTAAATGGTTTATTAGGCATGTGATGTTTTTATCTAATGCCATGGTTGAACTTTTCTGGAAATACAGAAAAAAAAAAAAACCATAGAAGAAGCTGAGTGTGTTCACGAATTGTTTGAGCAACACATCTAAAAATGACAAGTACAAAATGAAACAAAATCATCCTTGGTACCTGAGGCTCACACCCTCTTACCCCTGCTGCTAAACCAATGCTAAAAAGGCTGATTAGAAGGCAAACAGGAAAAAGAATAAAAATAACTGTAATAAAATTATAAAAATCAGAAGTTTTCTGACCATTAATATTTGTTTCTTAAATTTTTAGTATTTACTTCATAACTACACAACTGTTGTTTATGGAAAATATAATAGTTTCACAAATTTTGGACAGGTATGTTTATGGATGCCATGGTGTGATACAGGCATTTTCTGCCTTTTTTTTTGGGGGGGGGGGCTCATGTTATTTGGGAGAATTTCACCTTATCATCTAATATATTTTGTTACTTTACCAGTGCAAATTTGAATTTTTAATCTAATTTAAAAAAAGAACATAAAGCATTTGTTTCTTCAATATAATAAATGTATAATGTGATCAGTCAGTCTTAGAATTCTTCAAGTTTTAACAGAGTTTTCAAAAGCCAGAGTATATTTTGGAAGGCTTTTAGAAATACTTTTATTTTCCTATCATTCTTAATTTTGCCTTCTTTAAGTTCTATTAAGTACATACGTTTATTATTTCACACTGAAGCCATATGATTTTATGTACTTGTCTTTTATATGAATGTAATACTCTGTTTTCAGCTCTTCGTAGGTGATTGAAATTACAATTAAGACATTCTCTATGTTACTTTTAAAAATCAAATACGTTTCTGGAAATCTCACCAGAGTATGAAAAAATGACAATGAAATATGAAAGCATTGTGCAATATCCTTTTTACATAAGAACATAATATTCATAAAATTAGAACAATTTAAAATAAATTTACAACTTTTTAACAATTTACTTATTTTATGTGTATGTGTATGTGCATGTGTATGTGTAACGTGCCCAAGTGTGTGTGTGTGTGTGTGTGTATGCACACACATATATATGCATCGTGTGCATGCAGTAACCCAGGAGGCCTGAAGAGGGTATTGGGCTCCCTGGGACTGGAGTTACTGGTAGTCTTGAATCACCTGACATGGGTGCTGGGCACCAAACCTGGGTTCCCCGCAAGGGCAGCAAGTGCTCCTAACCACTGAGCCATTTCTCCAGCTCCACAACTTTCTTTTATTCAAAACAGGTGTTTTTTTTTTTTAGCTTCACACTTCCTTAGTGTATTTCTATGGCTGTGTAGATGTAAGCAGAGCAGGACTGTCAAAACAAAGGATATTCTTCCCAGTTACACTGTAGTTTTGATTCTTTAGTAATATAAAAATTGTAAGGTTTTTAAGACCAGGAACTGTCTAAGAGGGTCCTCTTGTTCCTCCACCATCACCAAACGCTGTGTCAGTCAGTGTTCACGTACTAGTCTACGGCTTTCTATTGCTAATCTAAAGGCAGATTCCTCGGTAGAGCAAACATAGCCAAGGCTCGGCTGACAGGCATGCTGGGTAATGGCACATTGGGGAACAGTTTCTGTAAAGAGGGATGGGACTGAAGGGGGTTATGCTTGACCTCTTATCAGCTCGGTGACAGAGATGGTGGCCTATAATCAAAGCCAGTTCTAACTCACCTTTGCCTTACTTGGAATAAAGGAATGAGTTTTTCTTGTTTATTAGTTAGAGATGTACCTAGCAAAGAAGCAACAGGCCAACAAGACCAGAAAGGATACTGTTGCCAAGCCTGACAGCCTGAGTTCAATCCCTGGGACCCATACATGATTGAATTTGTTCTCTGATTTCCAAATGCACACTGTGGCACAGGTGCTCCCACACATACATAAAGAGATACATGAATGAACACAAAATAAATAAATGTAAAAAGAACCTTTTAAAAAAGCAGACAGGAAGGATATTTAAGCCAAAATCCTTCCTGCATACAAATTGCAGGTGCTAGTGTGTCCTATCTATCAGGAGTGATCTTGGGCAATCAAGAGAATGAAGAAGAGAAGCTCTGGGTACACTGTGGTTTAAGAACACTGGCTGAAAAACTCATTATTAATTTGGATTTTACAAGAGAAAATGTCCCAGGCTCCAAACTACATTTAAATGAGCTTATTAACCTCAGAGCTCCAGGCTAGTGACCATGTGGAAGACAGTCCCTTCATCCCAGGCTTCTTTGGCAACAGGGTACATTGTCTACATTGGAATTGAAAACTTTGCCAAGACATCTATGAAAGATGTCAAATACGCAGACATTCTCTTCAAGTAAACCACTCAAGGCAACTTTTTGTTCTAGGTACAGTAACCTGATCTAGGGGCAAGTACAGAAGTCTAGAAACTGGATTTCAAAGATGATTTGTTCTCCCTTCTTCTCTCTCTCTCTTTTATTGTGCATTGGTGTTTTGCCATGGGTTTCAGGTCCCCAGGAAATGGAGTTACAGACAGTTGTGAGCTGCCATGTGGGTGCTAGGAGTTGAACCAGGGTTCTCTGGAAGAGCAGTCAGTGCTCTTAACCACTGAGCCATCTCTCTAACCTTCCCCCCTGCCTTAAAGTCAACCAATTATTCCTTGGTTTTTTTCCTAGTGTCACAGTATTTCTTTTAGAGAGAATCACAATCTCTAAGAAGAATAAAACGTTTTTTCCTTGTCTTCAGGAATCTTTGTTTCAAAATCTCCCTTAGATTGAATAGTGTGTCAGTTCCTTGCTTCTGCGATAAAATGCCCACGAAGTCAACTGATAAGGTCAGAGTTCCCACTGGTTCACACTTTCAGAGGTCAGTCCATGGTGCATGCCTCTGTTGCATACAGTGCATCATGTGAGAGTCTGCTGTAGAGGACGCCTTTTCACTGCACAGTAGCCTGGAAGCAAGCAGAAATACTGGAAGGGAACAAAATCTCTGTATCCCTTTCGAGTACTTGTGCCCCTGTCGTGGTTTGAATAAGAATGGCCCCCATAGGCTCCTGTGTTTGAATGCTTGGTTCCCAGATGGTGGACTGTTAGGAAGGATTAAGAGGTGTGGCCTTACTGGAGGAGGTGTGGCCTTGGAGGAGGTACGTCACTGGTGGTGGGCTTTGAAAAGACCACACCAAGCCTAGTCTTTTGCTCTTCCTGCAGTTTGCAGTTCTGATGTGAGCGCTCAGTTCCAGTTCCAGAGCCATGCCTGCCTGCCTGCCTATGGACTCGCCCTCTGAAACTGTAAGCAAGCCCCCAACTAAGTGCTTCCTTTTGTAAGTTGCCTTGGTCATGGTGTTTCGTCACAGCAATAGCACTCCTAGGACACCCTTATTGCTATAATTTCCTCTCTAGCTCCACCTTTTATGGTTTTACTATCCCCACCCCAGCAATACCATGAACTGAGAGCAAGCCTTCAATAAATTGTACTTTGGGGGACATTACAGACTGAAGCTATAGCAACTGTTATTTTACAGGTCTATGCCCAGTTTATGCACTTCTTAAAAGCCTTGCATATTCCCCACAGTGAATTCAAGAAACTGGACACAGAGCTCCAGCAGCGTCTATTGCTTATACAAGATACTGGATACATTTTTCTTTTTAATGTGTAGAGATTGAACCTGGGTCTCATACATATTTAACATGTGCTATACATACACTGAGCTACACCCAACTCTTTGGATAAATGTTTTTAAATCCCAATCCCTGCTAGAATGAGGCCTTGCCTACCTTTCCCTCAAGTTCCTGGTCTTCTCCCCAATTTTCAAATATTCTCCCTTGACCACAACCACGTTTGCTCTCTCTCCTCTCCTCTCCCTACCCCCATTTTTTCTCTGCTTCCTCTACCTCCCCCCTTGCTCTTTATGCATCGTTCTTTCACGTCTTTTGCAGGAAGCCGTAAGTTAATTCAAGTTCCTTATGTAGGCACCCAATGATATCCCTCTAACCCTCAAAATTGCTTTTTGAGGATCGGTACTTCAGATATGTTCTGTGTCTTTTACGCTAAAGTACTAGTCGCAGTACTTCCTTCCCAGAAACTTCTGTGCCCTTGGAAAGTTTTAGATCTAGATCACCAATTCTAAAGGAAGATACGCCAACAGTGGGCTACCAGACTGCCTGTGGTGCTTTAACAAGGGAAATGTGCTCATTCATTTTCACGTCACTTTTCAAAGAGGCCAGGCATTGTTTTCCACATGGAACACTGGTTCCAGCAGAGTGGGACAAATGAACTGTGTAAGTTAACGTCTTAGTTACTGTTCTATTGCTATGAAGAGACCCCGTGACGAAGGCAACTCTTACAAATAAAAGAAAGCATTTGCATGGTAGCACAGGGATGGTGCTGGAGAAGTAGCTAAGAGCTACATCCTGATCCACAAGAGACTGGGCCTGGTGTGGGATTTTAAAAGCTCACTCCCAGTAACATACCTCCTCCATCAAGCCCACAGTCACTCAAAGGAGGCCACACCTTGTAATCCTTTCCCACAGTTCTACTCCCTGGTGACCAAGCATTCAAACATATGAGCCCATGGGGGGTCACTCTCACTCAAACCACCACAGTTAACCAAACGGGTATCTCACCCAAATTCAGAGCATTAGAGACATCTGTTTCCATGGTGATATAAACCCTTGCTTGAGAACAACTTGATCACCCAGGGTAATACAGAGTATTAACAAAGTATATAGCATAAGGCTTTTTTTGGTTATTATTCTATTTTCTCTTGAATGAGGACTCCCTTCTGCACTGCTTAGTGTTTGACATCATAAAGGGGCCTCCTCCAACCACCTGTAGACTCATAGAGCCAAGAGCTCACTCTTTCCATTGTCTGTTGGCAAGTAATCTCTTCCACTGAAATGTGAATTCCCTGAGAGTTGCCAGGTAAGCTCTAGACTTACTGAGTATGTTTGATGTCCCAGGCCTTTTGCCAAGTGTTGGGCCTTTAGAAATGAATAAATAGTCTCTGGCCTTGAGTTTATATCTAGTAAGACAGATGTAAGTAGATACCCTTCAGTACCAGATAAGTGCAGGAGTGGAGGTAGGTGTAAGTCTCCTTGAGCTCAGTCAGAGTTGGAGTTGTTTTCAAGCAGTAAGTAACTTCATAGGTAGCAGTGACTCAAGGTTTTGAAAAAATAAAAGAAATGTACCTCCCACTGCTAGGACTTCTAACAATTTAAAACTTGTCAAAATGGAAAAAAGAAAAAGGTAAGTGTAAGTCTAAAAATGGTCTGCTCACATGAAAGAACATTTTTAAAGGTAGGGCTTTTTTCTATCTCTATGGTTTTTGTGGAATAAGCTAAGCCTCTTTCCTTTTCTATCCCACTCTCCTTTAAATAATTAATTTCTCTGCTATAGCTGTAACAGATGTCAGCTGGCTGTCAACCTAGAGATGGCACTGTATTTTAAGATAAGCTTTTGTCTATAATTGATGATACCTGTTGGGAATGTAATCAACTGAGAGATCATAAACAATGGAAGTCATGAATTCTGTGGTCTCTCTGGGTACTCTTTCACTTAGAATAAGAAATGAAAACTGGCTCTTTAAGTTTGTAGGCTGCCTACTCAAATTTCTGAAATTTGGTGTCATTGTCTTTCCTTTAAATGACTCACAATAAAACTATCTTGTTTAACTAGTATTTCCGATTGCCAACTGGTTATGCAAGAGTCTGCAACAGCAGTGACCAAGCCAATCAGACAGCCCCTCAGTGTGAACAAAAGGGTTCTTAAACATCTAACTCTAAGTTCATTCAATAAACACACTCCACAAAAATCAGGAAAACGTTTGTTTTTGTTCTTATTTTTGAGGTAGGATCTCATGTAGTCAGTGCTGGCCTTGATTCTCTTGCCTCCTCCTCTCAAGTGCTGGGGTTATGGATGTGCATCATTATGGCCAGCTACAGAAATTATCGTATTTAGTTTTGTTTTTTTCAGACAGGGTCTTTCTGTGTAGCCCTGACTGTCCTGGAACTCACTCTGTAGACCAGGCTGGCCTTCAACTCAGAGATCTGCCTGCCTCTGCCTCCCAAGTGCTGGGATTAAAGGTGTGCACCACCACCACCTGGCTAAGAAAAGATTAATTTTTAAAAGTATTTTTTCAAACTCAGATTGGATTAATCTCTGGTATAATAAATATAGGAAATTAAATGTATCACAAGAAGTCTGCATCACCCTCCTAAAAATCATCAGGGATACTTTCAAAATTAATTAGTCCTACCAAAGTCTCTAAGCAGCTATGCTTAACTGAAAGTGGAGCAAGAAGACACTGAAAAGTATTCAAATTATTTCTTAGTCATTAAAGACTTTTTCTGAGCCAGCAGTGGTGGCACATGCCTTTGATCCCAGCACTTCAGAGTCAGAGACAGGTAGATCTCTGAGTTATAGGTCAGCCTGGTCTACAAGGCAAGTTCTAGGACATCAAGGGCTACAGAGAAAAACCGTGTGGGGAGGAGGGTGCTTTCTCTGAAACGTATGTTCTAAGAACAGTGGCACTCATCCTCTTAAACTTTCCTAGGCAAAATTAAGCTGTTACTCTTCTACAATTTTTTTTT
>CABHPP010145870.1:3718-45083 GCA_902168425.1 Peromyscus attwateri | reverse complement strand
TCATCAGGGAAATGCAAATCAAAAAGACTGAGATGCCATCTTACACTTGTCAGAATGGCTAACATCAAAAAACCTGATGACAGCTTATGTTGGAGAGAATGTGGAATATTGGGAACACTCCTCCACTGCTGGTGGGAGCACAAACTTGTACAGTCACTTTGAAAATCAGAACAATTGGGAATAGATCTATCTCAAGACCCAGTGATATCACTCTTGGGCATATACCCAAAGAATTCTCAATCAAACCACAAAGACTCTTGCTCAACTCTGTTCATAGCAGCATTATTCATAATAACCAGAACATGTATTATGGTTTCTGAAAAATGTATTTTTACTGGACTTCTATAAATGTGTGAATGTGTGTGTTGCTGCATCTATATGTGTTCTGCTGCTTTCTCATTGACTTTTTTGGTGTGTTTGGTGTTTTCTTTTGGGGGGTTCTAATCTTTTTTATTTGTTTTATATTATTTTATTATTATTTTCAGTTACCTGTTTGTTTTTAATATGAGTGAGATCAAGAAAGCATGTGGATGTTGTTAGGTGGTAAGTTGGAGATGACCTAGGAGGAGTTGGGGATGGAAAACTATGATCAGAAAAAAATATCAAAACAATTTATTTCCAATAAAAATCATAAAAAGGAAAAATAATAAGTCGATTTATTTGATTTCTGTATTAATTCATAAATTTCTGAGATAAAATACGTGACAAAAAACCAGAAATGAAGTCTTATTTTTGTTCACAGAATATCATGGAGTGTAAGTCAGAGCAGCATTAGCTTTAGGCAGCTGGTCATATTACATACACAGTCATAAAGCAGAAAGAGATAAACACTGATGGTCAACTATCTTTCTTCAGGACAGGATCCTAGCCTAAGGAATGATGATACCCTCATTCAGGGTGGACTTTCTTACCTCAATGAATCACTGCAATATAATCTAGAAATTCTGATCTAGAAATGTCCCTGGAACTTTTCCCAGTGATTTGTTTCCATGGTGATTCTAAATGTTACCAAGTTGAAAATCAAGATTAATCATCAAAGTAGCATATAGTTAGATAAATATATAACATTTTTTTTCTTTTTTTTCTTTTTTTTCATATCCTCATCATAGGCTGTATAACATTTAATAATTTCAACAAAATACTTGCTTGACCTTGTGACTAGCATCAATATTAGTTTTTGTTTTTTTTTAATTCTCTATTGTACAAAATTCATGAAACTAACAGTTCCAGTTTCAATAGCCAGCACCCACATGATGGCTCAAAACTGCCTGTAATTGTATTTCTAGGCTACATGACACCCATTGGGCCTCTTATGTACCAGGCATATGAGTGGTATATAGACACACATGTAGGTGAAATCCCTATATATATAAATAGTTTTTAAGTTTAAAATAAGATTTTTAAAATGTGTTCTGAGAACCTACTATGTGAACTTCTATTTCTATGGAGTATGAAAGTGGCAAATAAGATTAAATTTGACTCTCCTATAATTTTAACCAAGACCATTTTTAGCTGGAGTTGACTATTTAGGAAAGAGGACAGTGTATCAAAATTTAAAATGAGTACAGCAGGCATACCTCCAGTACCTGTTTCCAAAATACTGAGAAAAATATTAATTCAGAGTCTTGTTGGTGGTTTTTCTGCACTTCTCTGGTAATTTGTATTCTCCTTCCTTATTGCTTACTATAGTTTGGGTAATGATGTTATAGAGTCTTACCTATGGAAAAAGACTCTTCCAACAGTAACATTAAAACATTTTAAAGAATTTCTACCATAGAATCAACTAAGACTATAAAATAAAAAGAACTCATTTCTTATATTGGTGCACCCTTCAACTTGCTAATTACTCAATCAATTACGTTGAAGAAAAATGTTGTCTTGTATGTAAATGCCTAGCAGTCTGTTATAACTCAAGGCTAGGCATGTCTTTCATCTCAGTGAGCAAAGTGGCATGGAGGAAAGGGCTCTGTACATGGCAGTATTTCAAACATCCTGTCACTGGGAGAAGTAGGAGGGCTGGCAGAATCGGTTCCTACCTTCTTAGCCACACTGCATTAACTTACTCTCGTCCCAGGCTTCATATTCTAGATAAGTGATTGAATTGTGAAACACAGACATTCTCCCAACTTCATTTTACCAGTGATGAATTCAACTTCCTGCATGCTAAAGTAGCTTCTGTAAATGTATTAGTTTTGATATATGGAATGAGAGTAATGGACACACTTTATATAAAAAAAAAAGAATATACATTGCTACTTGGTTTCCAAAGTGCTTTCCTTTTACCTGCCACGAGTGATTAAGGGTAAAATATCAGTATTCACTGGGGACTTCCAAACACAATAAATTCTCTGGCCCCATAGTGTATAAAAGATTTTTCTCCCTATAATTCAAGTCTGTCTACCAGATATTTGCATATTGCTTGTACTTCTTGGGTGCTGAAAATTGAGAATTTATATTCAGAATAACGTATACAACAAAAATTTACTTTCCTACATTAAATATTTATAAAATATTAAAGACTTTGAGAAGCCTCTTCCATTTTTAATTATAAACACTAAAGAGAAAATTGATGTTATTTCAAAGTAGATATTTGACTTTATACTGAAATCAATTTTAAAACATAATGCTAGTCAATAACCATATCTTAATACACACCTTAGAGCCTTCCCCCTTATAATCCTAGAGCTCAGCTATAATAACTCAGGCAAAGACACCCATGTTTCACTACAATAAAATAGAGTTATAAAAAAATTTTTCATATTAACCAAGAAAATAAGTAAATGACAAATTGTTTACATTCCACTGACTTTAAAGAATAGCTGAGTGGTCTTTCCCCAGAGTGGTTTATTCTCCAGTTTAAAGTTGCCGAACCCAGTGGAATAGAGAATACTAATGTTTTTATTATTCATTGGCTGATCACCTGTACATAACACGTTTTGAAATGCAGAGTTCCTACAAGAAAATATACCTTTCTCCATTACCTCCTACTGAGTTTCTGAAAGTTGAAGCATATTTCTTTTTAAAAATATTTATATCAATCTTTCCAAATGTCATAAACTATATTTTGATGATATCCATTGCCCTCTTGAAGATGATTGTGTATAATACTAATGACTCATGAGCTATAAACCATAAGCTCATTGATAGTTTATAAAAGCAGTTGGTGAACTCATCTTTGACTTCAAATAATACTTGACAAATGAATCTGACAGGAAATGTGTTCTAAATCATATATTGCTATAACTTAGTAATTAAGCCTAGCAGATAAAATTTCTCTTTACTTCTTAACTTGAATAATGCCCAGGAAGGCAGAAACGTGTATCAGTTTCTCTTGAACTTGAGTTACAGATCATTGTAAGCAACCCAGTGAGAGTATTGGGAATACAACTTGAGTCCTCTACAAACACAGTACACATTTCTCAACCACTTAATCATCTCTCCAGCCCATCACCACCTTGCTGATTTGTACTCCTGAAAAGGGATGAAGGTGATGATTGCAAAACTGTGCACACAAGTAAGACAGGATCAAGTTACTTACCTGAAAAGATAAAATAAAAGAGCATGACAGTATATTTTAAGAGGCTGCTATGTAAGAAAACAGAATACACAGTGAGCATCGAGATACACGAGGGAGAACAATTTAGTTGAAAGGTCTCTAAAAGACTTCATCAAATGTATTTCACACATCCTGAACTTAAATACACTGTGAGAAATTTTCCTTATTTTGTTAATTGTTAAATGTTTTTGAAACTGCCCTATTCTGACTAGATTGTTATCCCAGCATATACACGTTAATGTTTAATGAATACTACATGTTTGTGAAGCATTTGGAAAAAAAAGCAAGCAAGGAGGATAATTAGTAGTTAAAAAGACTAAAATGCACCCATCTTTGATCATTTTTTTTTTTTTTACAGTTTATATGATCTTTTATTTTAAATCAGGCAGAATAAGGTAGATTGCACTGTGACAAAAAAAAAAAAAATGAGAGATTTAATGCAAGATTGATTCCTCTTCCCAGGAAGGTACCCAACAACCTAAGGTTTCCCAGGAAGTCCATCTCCATATAGTGGGTCAACATTCCAGGCCAGTCTTGTCCTAAGTTCTTCAGCAGCAGTTCAGGTTTGCTGCATTCCAGTATGTCCTGAAGATCAGCTAACAGGCTTTGCAACCAGCTGTCAATCTTAACTAGATTTCCTTCAATCCACACTCTTTAGCTCTTGAAGACATCATTATACCATCTCACTTCTCAAGCCACAGCATTATCACGAGACTTCTGATTCTCCGTGGATATGGTGCTCCATGCCAAACCAGTATTTCTCTTTGTTCCTTTAGAGAGATTCAGGTGGAAGGGCATTTCCTGTGATGTCGCTGTCCTCAGCCTTGGCGTCGAGTACCAGCAGCTTATTCCGCAGGGTGCTCAGTAGCTGGAGGTAGGTCTGGGTCCTCTGCAGCTTATCCTGCTCCTCTCCTGCTTGCTGATTCAAGGTTTCCAGTTCCTGATTTGACTGGTCGAGCTTCTGCTGAGCTTTCGCCTGACGTTCTTTTACCTCTGCAGAAATCTTCACCAGATTCTGGAGACGTTTCTGGTGCAGCAGCTACTGCTTCTGAGCTGTCTCCAGTTTCTCCGAAATGACTTGCTTCTTAGTCTGGAGTTGCTCGCAAGCCTCCTGGAGCTCTGTGTACTTCTTTTGGACCTCTTCTACCTGGGGTAAGGCCTGGGTCAGGGCACATTTTATGGCTTCCACATGGCCCTGGTACGTGGCCTTCAGTTCCTTCCAATGCTCTTTAGCTTCAGCTGCCTGGCGTCGACTCATGTCTTCAGAGACCAAAGCGTTTGAGCTCTGGGCAGTATCCTCCTGAGCCAGAAAATTCTGTAGGCAGTCCACTACCTGCAGCTGGCTACAAAGCAGCTTGTCCTTCTTCCGAGAGTTCTTCACAAACTCCTCCAGGATCCGAGCCGGCAGCTCTGCTTCTTCCTGCAAGCCTACAGGTTCTAGAATGACTGCTACCTCAGCCAGGACCTGTTGAGCAGCATCAGCTCCGTTCTCTGCAGCCGCCATGGCTCGGCAGCGATGGCCCATCTTTGATCTTTTAAGGGAATTAGAATCGATGTTTATTTTGAAAGGAACAAAACAAATTGAAATACATATATTTTATGAAGAATAAATTTATAAGAAGTTTCTAAACTACTTAGTCAAACAAGCACAGATTTTTAAAGCAAAAAAAAATGTCACACGTTTACTTCATAATGGTGCTTTTTTGTCAACAACAATTTTCTTCTCTGTGGAAAAAATAAAAAAGCATTCAGATGAATTCCCCAGTCAGACTTATCTTGTGTTGCTTCTGCTGCAGCTTCAACCTGAATACATTTCATAAGTACTTCAAAAGAAACTCAGGGAAGCTGAAAGTGTCCTTTCTTTTTAGACATATGTACCCTACTCTTGAGTATTGGAATTGCATTTCATATCTGGTTTGGAACTCAGCTCTTGAGAGCCAAGCATAATCATCCTTAATCCATTTGGCTGCTTGCTTATTACTTTGAAGAGTGGGAAGAAAGGTGCCTCTATTGAGTTTACTCTTCAATCTGTGCCTCTTTAAAAAGTGCAGGTGAATAATCTATATTTCAAAGAAAGATGACCTTTACTTGATTTAATGGAATCTCTCTTTCAATATCTGAAATGAGAAAGTGATTAAAGCTTTGGTTGATAGGCAAGATGTATTTTAGGAATAGATAAGCATAAAGGTCAGACACTGTCAGAAAGGCTTTTAACTTTCCTTAATATTTAAGTACTTCATGTGAGTCATGGTTTATGCATTAATAGTATATTTTGTAAGTTACTTTAAAATCCCTGCATATTTTGTGTCATTCAAAATTGGTTTCTGACATAAGGTAAAGATATTGGGCAAAGCAGGTATATTTCTGCTGGTATTTTCATAGTGATGAATATATTCTGTCCTTAAAAGATCATATGAAAACTAGGAATCATTTGACATACTTCTTCAGAGAATTTTAAATTATGCCTGATATATTTTTTAAATTATACATAATCTGAATTTCTATTCTGAGATTTTTTGCCTATAATAAAGCAATTTTTCTCTATGACTTATTAGGAAAGTAAATAAAATGTATTGAAACCTCAGTAGGTGCCAAATGCTTTGCAAGTTACTTTAGAAGAATCAAAACATTTAATCTGCACTTAGACCACCACTTGACCTACCATGAAGATTTGTAGCAAGAATGGAAGGAAAACTTTGGAATCAGGTAGGTCTGTTTATCATCACAATTTTATAGAAGGGGACTCTGTGATAGAAAATTTAAAAAGCTGCTTCAAAGCCATAAGTAAGTAATAGAGCTAGGTTCCAAAATGGGTCCCATAGTGAAGACTAAACTTGTATCTATGAAGCTGTGTTGCAATTTTTCTTAATATTACAAAGAGCTTATACCCTATCTGTGCAACATTCTAACTGAGCAGAATGCTTTTGATCACTTTCAACATAGTCCAAAAATCATTGCAAGATGTATATTTTATTGATATTTTAGATACTCCCAAATGCACTAATAACCATTATCTATACTTATTAGGTAAGTGCTTGGTTGATGGTCTGCATTGGTATAGCATACAGTGGAATAAATATGAAATGACAGAATAAAAATAGAATGATATCTTTATTGAAATTATAGGAGAACTCATACTCTTTTTCATCAGGACATATTTAACAGAGAACAAGGGATTTGCTATGAGAATTCCCAAATGTTCTGTGATTAAAACTGAGGAAGAACACCAAAATTGAGACAAACAGGCAGGTGTCTTCAATTAAATGGAAGGACTCTCCTGGGAAGTCGCTATGCACTGCAATCGTCAAACCTTCAGTATTCTGTGTAAAAATGCTGTGACATTTGCTTGCATATTCTACGTGCTGTTGTTGGTCATTCAAATCTATTATAGAATTGGATTCTTTTTTTAAGCCCTGTATAAAATATAGGATATTAGTATTGCCTTCCCCAGAGAGATTTTTTTTCTCATATAAGCGTCAATGAAAACATTTGTAAGGAATAATATGTGTGCACTATAACTACATAGCATTGTGTATCTATTTATATAAAAACATCACCACAATATAGGTCATTTATTTTTCTGGCTTTCCCTTCTACTCATATAAGTATTATTGTCATCACTGTGCATAAAATGAGAACTTTCTAAAAGGTACCGGTAACATGGAAAATACACTGACAATCTATAATAGGCTTACAAACAAAAACGTGAAAATGTTGACAAATAATTTAGGTATTTTAAAGAATTTTAGAAATTATTGAAAAAAGAGTTTGAAATAGTTTACACAAAGGGCATTTTCTTAAAAAAAAAAAAGTGAACTCAAATGTCAGTAAAGTCCAACACAGGTAGAAGTTCGGTGTGTTCTCTAATGTAGCTGCTGTTGAGGTCTCTCTACCCATTCATTATGGAGTATCCTATTGTGACCCACTTGAATGCACAAGAATACCAATCCTCTCAGTCTAGATATGAAGTATAACTTCTTCGTGTCTTTTTCCTGTTCAAAACATTCATCACCAGAAGACCATGGTTATTAATTAATTTATTTATATTGCCTAGATTTTAAGCCCTGAGAAGCATATGAATTTTACTAAATCCTTTATGTGCATCTCACCAACTTTTCAGACATGTCCACTAGAACACACATTCAGCAATATAGCTGTACCATCTCCCTGAAAATTTCTTGGAGTCTCTGATTTAATCTGGCTGAGCCTAGCAGAACTTAGCTTCTTACAAAGCCTCAGAGCACCTGTTAGTTTTTGGTTTTATAAAAAAAAAAAATCTCACATCACTTAGAGGGCTGGTGGCTATCCTTCTTGTTCTCATTTCTACTTTCAGAATGTTTCTATTCAGTACGAAAAATTATCCAGCCATGACATAAAGGTTTGAGGAGTACATCATGTACACAGGATTCAAGAGTTCTGAATCATGACTCTAACTTAATAACATGGGACATTAGAAATCCAGAAACACTCATCTGACCATAAAAATGTACAACCCATCTTTACCCTCATATGCTATTATTTTTCTTATTATTGTTGAGAAAGTGCAGGAGGTTTTTTAGTGAAAGTCTTCAGTGAAGAACAGCTAAAGCAAAATTATTTATTTGTTTCCACCCAGAATCTAGAGCCTGTCCTTACTGAGACTCTGGCTGGCACACAGTCTTCCTCTCTCTCATTTACTCTTGACATCTTCACAAGGCTCGTATCTCCATATCCTTTCTGCACCCTGCCTCTCAGGCTCGTCACTTCTCTTTCTTGGCTTGTCTCCAGTTATCTAAGTAACGTCCATCACTCTTCAAGTCCAACTGCAGAACATACCTGAATCCCTTCTATAATATCAGACTCTCAGACTGTCTGTCTACATCATTCAGGTATCTCCAAACAGTACCTGGAAAATTAGTTCATTATTTTTTCCTCTTCATGGGCTCACAACCCATTCATTTGCATTCTCACTTTATTGACTGCCTACATTCTTTCAACAATACCATTTCTGCTTATTTTATAACCTACCCAACTTTGCCTGTTTTTCCGTCATCATATACCCATGGGAAGCATCTAAGCTCTAACTATCTGCTGACTTCCAAAGGATAGGCAAGTTTTCCTGTGTTGCTATCATTGTCGGCTTCCAGCACCATTCACAGTGGGGCCTTCATTGCTACCTGACTTCCATAACATATTCCACTCACCCAGTCACTTAATTTTGCTTCAATAAGAACACTGAATATCTAATTTTCCCTGACAGAAGGTTCAAAACTTCATATTATAGCCACAAAGGGTACATCCTTTTCCTTTTTCTATACTGAGAACAGAAGAAAAATATCAATATGTAACTTACCACCACATTTTCCATTTCTCCATGTTCCTATATTTTACTTTTTATTATGACTTACTTATTAGTATGTTTTGATCTCTGTGTTTTTGTCTAATGCTAACCCATCTACACATAACTAACACCCTATATTTTCTTTTTGATACCCAGTCCAGTACTACAGTAATATCTGCTTTTTTATTTTAATTTCATTATTCTAAGCTACAGAGAATTATGCAAATATTTTTTCTATCTTGAACTCTAACACAAACCACACTGAACAAATTGGCAGTTTGCATTTATATATTTGTACATACATATGTATACATACATACTTAGATATCTGTAACCACAAACATAATAAAAAAAGGCAATCAATATGAGAAGGATGGAAGGGGGGCATAGGAGGGCTTGGGTTGAAGACAGTTCCAAAAGAAGTGATCTAATTATATTTTATTTTTAAAATTAACTTTAAAAATATAAAGAAAATACAATTTAACAGCTAAAGCTTTCTCTTGAGCTTAATCTTTGCAGGTACTGCACACATATGCTGTGCTTTCCTTTGTAATACCATTTATCTTGGTTGTGTTTGCATTCAGAGTAGCAAGCCCCTCACAACATTCCATTTCCTTCCTTGCCTCAAACTCACTCTACTCAGTTTTGTCTTCAGCACGTCCTATTTTTTTTTCAAAATCAAATGGGCCCCAATTATTATACATAATGAAACTTACCATATTTCACCACACTGACACAGAATAATCTCTCTGCTTTTTGTCATTGTCTTAGTTAGGTATACTTGCTCTGATGAAAAGCCATGACCAAAGTAACTTGGAGAGGAAAGGGTTTGTTTGGCTTAGGGTTGGACATCATACTCTATCAAAGAAGGAAGTCAGGATAGGAACTCAAACAGGATGGAAACCTGGAGGCAGGAGTTAATGCAGAGGCAATATAAGAGTATTGCTTAAAGCTTGCACAACATGGCTTGCTTAGTCTGCTTTGTTATAGAACCTAGGACCACCAACCCAAGGATGGCAACCTCCACAATGGACTGGACCCTCCCATATCAATCACTAACTAAGAAAATCTCTACTATTGGATACTATGGAGACATTTTCTCCATTGACGTTCACTCCTTTCTGATAAGTCTAACGTGGCAAGGTGACATAAAACTAGAAAGTACAAGTCATACTAGATTTTCTTGTAACAAGGAAAATTTTCTTCCTTTATGTTCAAAATCTTGACTACTTTTAGTTCATTCCAAACTCCTTCAGGATTCTGAATCATGACTGCAATTTAGTGCCATGGGATTTCCATTTCTGCACTTCAGAAACCCAGAGAGATGCATCTTGCCTTAAAAAAAGATACAGCCCATCTTTATACTGATATGGCATTATGTCTCTTATAATTGATGATAAAGTGCAGGGTGTTGCTAGGTGAGAATCTTCTGTAATGAATAGCTAAACAAATTAATTCTGTGTTGAAATAGTTTACCATGAATTCTGCATGTGTAAGAACTATTTTCCTTTCGTCAAATTACTTAGATAGCTGCAATGTGCTACTGAAAGTTGAGCATGCAGATAAATTATGTAAACATTGACTGATTCCTTTGCTGTCTAATTATTATTAGTTGTCTTTCAGAGTTTCTTTGAGATTCGTCATCTATAGTACATGGCTGAGAGACAGAATGTATCATTTTTACAAGTGATGAAGTCAGACCTTGGCTTTTATCCAGGTTCTAAGAATGAATTTTCTCCTCTCCGTATTATTCAGAGAAAACCCTTCCCTATGCACTCTTGACTCTGCCTCTGCCTCTCCATTTCTTGCATCATCATTCATTTAGGTTCTCTAAAAGGCTTCTGTTCATTTCTTTTTCCAGTCCTAAAAGAAATTCACGCTGTGCATCTTCAGTGGAAAGCACATACCAATTCTTCATCTTTAGTAATAGCATCCATTAAGTCTAATATCATATCATACAGGAATTTCCATCTCAATGCTCTTCATTGTTATTCAGCCAGTCACTCCATGTAGAATTCTACAATTGGCCTCTTGGCTTTACTAACTCCCAGATCAATCATATCTAATTACTTTGGAAGTTTTATCAGTGACATCTATTTTTCCTTACATCTGTACCTCTCCTTTTTAACTTCCTAGCTGCTACTGTAGTTCAAGTCTTTATTATGCACTTCCCAGAATATGGGAAAGGTTATTTCTAGTCTTACTAAAAAACATAATCTTCTTTACTATACTCTGTCAACCCAAGTTCTCACAGATATTTAAAATCTAGGATCTCCATTTTATACACAGAACAATCAAGTCACTTCTCATTATGCAGTAGGCTTCTAATGTTCCCACTCAAACTTTTATAACATTATTCTTGTACAGAGCAAACTATGGCATTATATTTCATAATATCAATATTGCACCTCAGTTTACAAGTTAGCATTTTACAATGTGGTTAAAGCAATGTTTCTGTAACCCATTGTGGTTCACTACTTGCATATCCATCTTCAGCCTAAAGGCCTAGCATATCTGACAGACTCCTCTGTGAAGCAGAATTTTCTAAAGGGCCTTCCTACCTTATCTTGGCAAGGTTTGGAAGTCCTTTCTTTTGTTTGTTGCTTGTCCATTTTAGACAGCATGCTGTCAGCAGTCGAGGCAAGGGCATTTTCTTGCCCAGTGGCTAACTTGCCGCAATGAAAGTAAACTCTATAGGGAGTTTCTTCAATACCTATCATCTTCTCTGAAATATATTAGTGCTGCCAGGAGCAGACTTATCTTATTGTCATAAAAAAAGAATCTTTGTTATTAAAATGTCTTAAATGCCATATTCTGTAGATCTCTAATATGACTACAAGTTTGATTGTAATAGGTGACTAAATACTAACTTGCATTTTTTTATATCCTAACTAGTTGGTAATAATAACTTTCAAGGACTAGCAATTTGCATTACATTGTTAAATGAGCTGTATAAGTACAATACCTTCAACAAGAGTAGAAATTATAATATATATATATAGTATTTTCTAACAAAATCAACCTCAAATTTGTATCAATATACATAATTTGTGTGTGCATGTGTGTGTGTGTGTGTGTGTGTGTGTGTGTGTGTAGTTTTTTTTTTTTTCTTTTTTTTTTTTTGTTTTTTTGGGCAGGGTTTTTTTGTTGTTGTTTTAGTGCCTGTCCTGGAACTCACTCTGTAGCCCAGGCTGGCCTCGAACTCACAGAGATCCGCCTGCCTCTGCCTCCCGAGTGCTGGGATTAAAGGCGTGCGCCACCACCGCCCGGCATGTGTGTAGTTTTGATTGCACTTATATGGAGAATATAGGTGAAATTATGTTTCCTTTATAAAATGTCACCTTCTGGCTAATTTTTGTTTTCATATAAAAGCACCCTGAGAATTCCAGCGGGTATTCCTGACAGGTACATCCCTTTTTGTCTCATTCTAATTGGAGGAAGATATAATTGATGAACCTTTAGGAATCCTAGGAGGCAATGAGAATGCATAAAGTGTCTATGAGTGGAATAATTTTCATTTAAGAATGCTTATCAATTGGACATAGATTCTGGGATATGGATATGGGCTTATGTCCACTTCTTCTCTCAGTACTGAGACCCAATCAGGCCAAGACATTTGCAGGCCCTGTGTATGCCACCACAATCTCTGAGTTTATATGTTCATTGGCAGTGCTGTGTTTAGGTCTAATTTCTTTGGTGTACCCCATCATTCTTTGCCTCTTAAATTCTTCCCACCTCCTTTTCTACAGGGTTCTTGTGGGACATACATGAGCTACAAAGAAGGTGCCAAGAGAAAGTTAGACATATAGAGCTTAAGCCTAAACAGTTTTCACAGAGAGTAGATACAAATGATGCCAGAGGAAGTTAGCTTAAGCTGTTTACACAGAGAGTAGATACAAAGGATGGCTGAGATGAAGTTAGCTTGGGTTGTTTGTATGGAAATTAGAGACAAATGGTGAGGAAGGAAGTTAGCTCAAGTTGTTTGTGCTGAGATAAGATACTAAGATCAAGAGATGATGTCAATGCATAAACAATTTGTAAATAGGGTGACCTTTAAAATGATTGGTTGGTTCCTTCACCCACTCCTAGAGTTCTGAGGGTCTTGCTATAAAAGTGGCTTACTGCCTAACAATGAGTTCTTGCTTGACTTGACTCCCTGCTGCATCTGATTGTCTCCGGCTAAGAGGGAGGCTGGGGAACAGTGTGCACACTTACCTTTCCTCGGTTCCAGGCAACCTCTTCACAGGTGACCTAAGTTCCCGGTGGGGTAGGACCCCACAGGTTCTCTCAGCAGTAAAGAAACATCCCATTTAAGAACCAGTATTTTTAGCTGGGGTCATCCTTGTGGAATTCCTTGCATCAGGTTTCTCCCTAACCCCATAATGGCTCCCTCTATCAAGAAATCTCCCTCATGTGCTCACCCTCCATCCCTCCGCCGCCCCACCCCACCCCTGCTTCCCTAGGAGATCTTATCTATTTGCCCTTCCTATGACAATCCATGCATGTCCCTCTTGGAATCTTCCTTGTTATAGAACTTCTCTGGGGTTGTGGAATGTAGCCCAGTTATCCTTTGCTTTATGTCTAATATCTACTTATGAGTGAGTACATACTGTGTTTGAGTCTGGGTTACCTCACTCAGGATAGTTTATTTTGTTTTTTTTGTTTTTGTTTTTGTTTTCCTAGTTTTATCCATTTGCCTGCAAAATTTCATGATGTCTTTTTTTTTAACCACTAAATAATATTCCATTTCATAAATGTACCACATTTTCTTTATCCATTCTTCAGTTGGGGGCGTCTATGTTGTTTCCGTTTCTGGCTATTATGAATAATGCTATATGAACATAGTTAAGCAAGTGTCCTTGTGATATGATTGTATATCATTCGGATATATGCCTAAAAGTGAGATTGCTGGGTCTTGAGGTAAATAGATTCCCATTGATGTCTACCCTAATTGTCACCATAGAATCTTCTTCCAGTAACTGATGGAAGCAGATGCAGAAATCCACAACTAAGCACTGGGCCAAGATCCTAGAGTCCAGTTAAAGAGATGGAGGAGGGATTAAATGAGCAAGCAAGGGTCAAGATTATGATGGAGAAACCCACAGAGACAGCTGACCTGAGCTAGTGGGAGCTCATGGACTCTGGACTGTCAGCTGAGAAACCTGCATGGAAACAAACTAGGACCTCTGGATGTGGGTGACAGCTGTGTCGCTTGGGCAGTTTGTGGGGCCCCTGGCAGTGGGACCAGGATTTATCCCTAGTGTATGAATTGGCTTTTTGGAGAACATTCCCTGTGAACAGATACCTTGCTCAGCCTTGATGCAGGACAGGCTTGGTCCTGCCTCAACTTGGTATGCCAAACTTTGTTGACTCCTCACGGGAGGCCTTACTTTCTCTGAGAAGTGGATGGAGGTGGGATAGGGGTGGAGGTGGTAGGAGGATTGGAGGGAGAGGGAAATGTGGTTGGTATGTTATATGAAAAAAAAAATTAAATAAAAAATAAGAACCAGTATTCTAAGTTTTCTCACTGTCTGAACATTGTCTCGCTGTGGGTCTGTGTATTTCTTTCCTTCTACTGAAGGAGGAAGCTTCTCTAATACTGACCAAGCAAGGCATTGATCTATGAGTTTAGCAGAATGTTGCCAGGAATTTTTTATTTTATTTTATTTATTTATTTATTTATTTTGCTATGTTCCTTTAGCATAACTGTAGTATTTCGTTTTCTCTTAGATTCCTGGCCTATCTAATCTCAGGTTCTTGGCCACCTGAGCAGTGTCAGGGATGGGTTCACTCTCATTGAGTAGGCTTTAAAACCAATCAGATGTTTCTTGGTTAGTGCCACTGTTGCACGAGAGCATCTTGCACGCCTCCCACCTTTGTACACTCCAGGTTTTAAGGCTAACGGGTTGGCATTTCCCTCTCTCCTTTGGTGGCACACAGAGTCCCCTCTGGTATCCTGAACCCTGGTCAGTACGAGTGAAGGTATGGATCGGCACCAGTTCTACGTCACCATGCTCAATGAGTTGTGTAGGTGTTGTCTCTAGCAACGGCCGACAATGAACAACCTTAGCAGTAGCCTGGCTTGTCTGGGGGTTCCCGTGGGGCCATTTTAGCCAGCCACTTAATTTGATGTAACCCATTTGTGAAACTGGAGGGTTTATTTTGTGATAAGTTGGGGCTCCATTTCCCCCATAATGTGATGATTTCATTTAGATCACCTTCATATATATGTGCATTTTAGGAGACCTGGACTGTATTAGTTTCTTTTCAAAACCTCAAATGGCTCTTAGTTTTCATTGTCCCTTCTCATATTTCCTCCCCTCATCAACCACTTCCTTCACCCTCCCTGCTTGCAACTTTAACGAAATACCATTTCTCCTACATGGAGCTCACCAACATTTAAAAAATGAATCTTCCATGCTGTGAACAAGTTCTGGGGGAAAAGCACTCCTTAACCTTATTGTGAGAATACAAGTTCATAGGACTGACCACTTTCCATTCTAGATTGGAACCTAACAATTTCTAAGTAATGTACATATGCATTAAGATGTTACTAAAAACTATACAACAACCTTAAAATTAGGAATATATTTCAACGATAATCTTAGAAAACAAAAATTCAGAAGGCTATGTCCTATAATTTTATTCAACTCTCAAAATATTGTAAACTGTCTTAAATAACAAAACCCATTTAAAATATGTTTTAGCATTTGAAGAAAGGAATGTAACATAGCTGCATAAAATGAAATAAAATGAATGAAAACAAAAACAAAATCTCCATACACTTATATAGAATCCTTTTCAGGAATAAACTGTGTAAAAAAAAAAAAAAAGAAAGCAGAGGAATGGAGTAAAGGTGGCATCTGCTTATTTAGTACACAGTGATGCAGTACTGCCTCGTGTACTTTTATAAGTTAGCCTGTGTTTTCCACAGCACACTAAAACTAAGGCCATTAATGGGTACATTCATGATATTACTTTTTGTCAGTAAGCTAAAATCCCATTAAATATACTGATTTTATAATTATTACCTTTCCCAATGCAATTAGTAACTAGTTTGTACACCAATATCTTCAGAATATGTACATATCTCCCCAAAGATCCTCTTGCTGGTTCACTTTCTTAATGATTCTGACCTGAATCAATGTTCTCTGTTTTGTTGTAAAAATATAATTAACTCCATTATTTATGTTTTAATTGAAATTACAGTAAAATAATTTTCTAGTAATCAATTCATTATTAATTTGGTAAATATTTCAGTAGCATAATTTCATTTTTAGAAAGAACTCATTTTTTCTCATATGAACATACATTTTGATAATAGCACATATTGATGCTCAACTTGTTTCTTCATTCAGTTACTCTAGCTTAGAGATAGATTTACACAATTACCTTTAAATACTCGTTTTCTAGTACATCAAGACATTTCTGTTTCATATATCATAACATATATTAAGTATAAAAATCATTATGACATATGTATACATACAAAGTTTGTACTTTGTTCGTACTCACCCTTCCATTTCTCTCACAAATTCTGTTTTCTTCATTATCTTTTTAACTTCCTGGACCAAACCAGTAATCAGTTATGTCTCCTGTTTGTTTTGGTTTCATTGAGTTTTAGTGACATTTAGTGACTGTACTGATGATCAGCTGGTTTCAGTTTTACTTGTCCCTAGGAAATAATAATAAACACATATTGTCTCTGAGAGTGTGTATCAATGAGGAAGCCAGCTGGGCTTAGGGTACTAGTTGTACCTTCTCATGATGTTTCTAAGATACCAACTAGTCTTGCAGTAATCAGAAAAAAAATATGAGTAAGGAAAAAAATGGATTGAGGAAGGCATATGAATCATGATACTTTCTTTTCATCCAAATTCCTGGTTAATGCTATTTGAATTAGTTTTCAATATCCTATTAGAAAGAGTTTACAGAAAAGCTTAATGGCCATACAAGCATAATAAACCATTCAATGCTAGAAATGGAGAAAATGGTCACTTTGAAGATGGACATTTTCAAACTAAAATCAACCACTCTGTTTTTATGTTACATAATTTCATGAGTCAGTATGACTGTAGTATAAAATAAAGAAAAAAATTAGAAGAACCAAAAAACTTAAGAAGAAAAAATTTAAAGATCTTAACATTTTCCCCGTAATCATGGATATAGCATACATAAACTTTGTACTGAAACCAAATTTCATAACTTTAAATATTTTCTCTTCATCTCTTTCTACACATGTATGCATATGTTCACTGAAAAACCAGGAAGAAATAATAAAACCAGAAGACCCTGTGTCACTGATTTTTTTAAAGACTTTTTGCAAATATCATCTATGATTAATCCTAATGATCCTCATGATGTATTATTAACCTTATGAAGTTTACTCTCACACTAATCTAAGAGATACTAAGAAGATACTAGAGACACTAGTAATTGTATCACTTCCAAAAGTGTACATATTAGACATTCACATTTCTATCCAGTCACATTTTCATCAGATATAAATTCCATTCTAGACTGCTGCCCAGACCAGAACAAAATGAATGTTCTGCCAACCATATATTGGATCCATCAACATTCCTGATCTCTAGTCTTTAACTAAAGATCTAGTGACTCATGGCTAAAAAGAAATGAGAAGATCTTCCAGGACTTTTCTAAAAAGCATTCCAGCTCAATAATATCTTCTAGATTAAACATGAAAATGCACTCATTAAATCTCAAAACTATGATTGTATAACCAATGCCTGAATAATGACAATACCAGTCAACATGTCAATAATGATAGGGAAATTTCACAAGACTCCACTCCTAAATGTAGAGGGACAGACTATTAATGGCTGAAGAGAGGAAGAGTCTATTTTCTCTAGGAACCAGCTCTTTTAGAGATTATCTAATTCCAAGTGGTCAGCCCTAAACATGCATATGATAAGAATAGTAATTGGAATCAGTAGGTTATGTATGCATACATGTTATGTATATTTAATAGTAGTAGAGGAAGATGTTGTGAACTTGAAAGGGAAGAGAGAGCATGGGAAGAATTGTACAGCAGAGTAAGAAAGACAAGTGAGGATGGTGTAAATACAGTACTCATATATGAAATTCACAAAAAGGTAAAAATTTAAGTAAACTCCTAAATTCCTGACCATAACAATAGTAAGACATAATAATTATTTAATGGCCCTAAAGTTTGAAGAAGTAAGTTTTGCAGCATTTTAGTCCTATAAACACCAAGAAGTGAAAATAAACTAGAAGCTATTGGAAAATGCAGTATTTCATGTCTGAGCAGAGAAAATAAAATATCAGCTTAAAAAGTTTGCCATGCAAAAAGTAGAGTGTTTGACATAATGATGGGATGTATAAAAATTGTTAGAGGTACACCTTTGTATGTTTCCATTGCTAATAACATAATATTCCATTTCATAAGTTATAAGGCAAAGAGACTGACTGTGGTTAAGAGTTCTTGAGGTGCAAATCTTAAAACTGACGATCACCTTCTTACTGGTGGGCACTGAGGTGGTGGAGGACATCCTATTTCAAGAGACGACAAGCTTGTGTATGTACTCAGTGTGTTCTTGTGTGATTGCCCCTCCCTCTAAACCTCCCAGTATTCACTCACAGCACTTCCAAATGTACTCTCCAGCACATTATAGTTGAATTAATTATTCACCTCCTACATTTTTCCAATGGTGAGTAAAGTTCAAAATAAAATTTGGAACAGAAAATACATACAACATAATGAGACAGGTGGATGGAGCTTCATGTAGCCTTTTTAGAGCTACTTAGCATCAGAACATGTGAAAGTGTTAATAATTTCAAACAATAATGTAAAATACATAAATCCAAGAGGGTTTACATACAATAAACCAATGAACACTGGTATACGTAATAAATAATAGGGTAACAGGAAAGAGAAGTAAGAAATTGTTAATTTCAACTTTTGCCTGACAAATATACAAAATAATATAGCTAATTACCTTTACAGAAAACATACTAAATTTGATTTTCTTAAGAATCATCAATACATGAATAATCAACAGGAGGAGGATGTTTGATGAGAAGCAGAATATTTACATATTCTCAAAAGACTTCTCAAATTAGATACTAATTAAAAAAAAGGAAGAGTAGTAATTACGAAGTGGATAAGATGTACAACATTTTAACTAACTGATCAAAATTAGCATCACCAACATATTGTATGGGGACAGCATAGACCTCCATTCAGTGCACTCAGCAGGAATAATCAGGACTTTACAGAAGACACGACTAGATGATACGTAACCTGAATCTAATCATGAGGAAACATCAGGCAAATTTAAACTGAGGGGCTGTCTATACAATAACTGTCTTGTGTTCAATGTCAAAGTCAGCAAAGTCAGAGAAAGGTTGAGGAGCTGCCCCAGATAAAAGAACATGGCAAAGGCAATCTAACTTTGTTTTCTATATGAGTTAGACTGGATGCTATAGTGAAAAGTCATACAGAGGATGTTAATTTTTGCCATGGATAAAATTATACCAAATCATGTGGGTAAGAATGAAGTATTAAACTGTGCTGAAATTTGTTAGATTAATATTGTTACTGTAATCATATAATGAAATAGTCTCATTGTAAGTAATTACAAACTGAACAATTTAAAAGAGCAAATATAGAGACTATCTGGAATACCTACTCTCATATGTTTTAGAAAACATACAGATCCTATGTGCACACACACACACACACACACACACTCACACACACACACACACACACACACACACACATATATATATATATATGTATATGCATCCATAAAGGTAATGAACTATTAATTATTTCAAATCAAATATTAAATACTAACTCTTTTCACATATGATAAACCAAATACTTAATGAATTTTATTATCATTCAATATCTCATTTCAAGGTGATATCGTTTGGGGGCTAAAGAACAGTTTTAAAGTATTTGAGTTTAAAGATAATTTGTATTAAAAATCATAAAATTGATGGGCATGCTAGGATTCAAAGGGAAAGATAACATTATGAAAATCATTCTTACTCAGAGCTGGACACTGCATATTATAATACAAACCTATGGGCAATATATGCTCCCTGGTAGAATAGTGGCATGAAGATTATGAAAAAAATAAGCTTTATCATAAGCTTTGAGGCTGATTTCATGGTAGGTACCCAAGTTCTGGTCAAAGGTCCATGGCTAGATTGATTGCAAGCTCTTATCATAAAGATAACTTTCTATTATTTGGCTAAATGTTCATGCTGTCAATCTAATCATTTGTATTTATTACCATAGATTTGTACTACTTTCTACTTTATTCAGATAAGCTTCTTTTTTTCAGAAAGTGGTGGATAATGAAGACACTGATAACTTGTCAAAGTACTAAGTATACATAATTCAGTGTTCAGCTGTGGGTGGTTCATCTCTTTGAATCTCTACCACCCAAGACCCAGGGAACTTTCTGTAAGAGGCAACAGAAAGAAAGTTAGAGTTGATGGGTGGGAAAAAAGAGTACAGAAGTCATTCAGGAAGCAACATATCTGTTGAAGGAATCAGATCACAGCTGTGGTTATCTGTACATGACATTCACATCAGAAAGTCAATGAAAATCTCAGAATGGAAGGGGAGAGGTGCACAGAGCTTTCCTGCTTTTCTACTCACTTTGGTTGTGATGAATACAAAAGTACATAGAGTCCCTCTATTTTGAGTATGTGGCCCTTGATAGATTGCTCATGGGTCAGTGGGTGACCACAAACCCATGTGTGTATGGTGAGCAGTAATTGGAATTTTGCAGTTAATATATGAAAACAACAACATAAAATTAGGACAGCTAGTTAATAGAAAAATGGAGTAGAGGTATAGGGGAATTGGAGTGGGATAGTAGCAGATGGATATTATATATATTCATGGAAACTTCAGAGAATGTAAAACATTAAAAAAAACATCACCTTAGATCATTAGAATAGCCATCCAATAATGATCTAGGCCTTGAGAAGTGATTAAGAATATGTATTATTTAAATTATTTTTGAGGATGTACCAGAGCTGTGTCAAAATTAAAATAGTATAATTATAACTGAATACAACCACATATAATTAGTATTAAGTTTCATTTCCATGACACCTAATTCAGGGTGTTGAGAAGACGGCTTACTTGGTAAATGTGTGTTTTCTGGCCAGCCAGTTTAGCCCTACCACTGAGTTATAGGTTTGTCGAAAGACTTTGACTCAAAAACGACAATATGAGGAAGAAGGTCTGAGGAAGATACAATAGTTGATTTCTTGCCATGACATGAGTATGTTGACATACACACATGTGTATGCATACATATGGACATACACATATGCATAGAATTCTAACTCACGATTTTCAATAAATTCAGATTTCTTCTATTTTATCTGTTTTTCCCTCTTAATCTGTCATAAAATATTGAAGGCAACTGAATAGAATAGGGGACTCGGGAAAATGCTCACACTACTATAGCCACCTAATATTTTGTAGAGTTGCCAAAGCATATACTGGAGAAAAGATAGTCTCTTCAAAAACTGTCACCGGGGGAACTGGCATGTAGAAAACTGATCAGAAATTGCACTCATCAGTGAAAAAGTCAATTCAAATTAACAAAAGATCTTCTTGTAAATGTTAATGCTAAAATGTCTAGAGGAGAAAAAGGAAACCATTTCAAAATATAGGCATAGGCAAAATTTTCTGAAATAAATATTAATATATAATTAAAGGAATTGATAAGCCAAATCCTCCTGTTTCAAACAATTATGTGCAGTAAGGAAACAATCTGATAATCAAAGAGATAGTATATAGAAAAATTAAAGAAAATTTGACAACACTCCTAGCATCAGGACAAGACTAAATAAAACTACATTGAGATTCTATATCACTCCTATCGAATCCCTATCATAAAAAAAAACAAATAAACAAAAGCAATTGATAACAAGTTTTGGTGAGGAAGGGGGAAGAGATACTGATACACTCTGTTAGGACTCTGATGCTACACAGCCACTATGGAAAACAGGATGGAGATTCTTTAACAAAACCAAACATAGAACTACTGTATGATCCAGCTGTACCCCTGCTGAGTGTTATTCCCAAGTGAATGTAAGTCAATAGAAAGTCTTGTGCACCCTATTTATTGCTGCAGCATTCACAGTAATCAATATACAGAATAACCTCAGCTGCCCATCAACAGAAAAACAAACTTATATACACTGTAGATTTTTCCAACCATAAAGAAAACTGTAATTATGTCATTTGCAAAGAAAATGAGTAGAACTAGAGATCATTGTGTTAAGGGAAAGCAGTGATGCTCAGTGGGGAAAATGTTGCATATTTTCCTTCATATTAGCAAATGAGATTCAGAAATAATATATATGTATATAGCATTAAAACAGAAGGGAAATTATTTATTAGAAGGACAGAGCCTAAGGTGATTGGGAAAGGGATAATGGGGGAAAATTAACATTTATGGTATTTTCTCATATGCAGAATCTATATTAATGATACATATGCACATACACAAATACATATATACATGTATATGAAATTATACATTTATATGAATTATACATATATACATATATGAAACACATGCATAGGACATATGAAGACATAAAGGAAACCATTTATGGAGTAGAAATACACCAATGAAAAGAGTATAGAGAGGTGGATCATGGATTGTGAATATGAGCAGAGAACAATTGTATATGATATATATATATGTACATATGTATATGCATATATGAAAATATCTTAATTAAACATACTATTTTGTAGTCCAATTAAGAATAATAAATATTTAAGGGAAGAATTTGAGAGAAAGATGTAAAATAGGCATAAATGAAAATGGTGACTGATACTTCCTTATGAACTTTGATTTCAATCAGTGAGTGCTCTCCACTATTTAAAATTCATTTCCTCATCATGCCTTTCTGAGTTGTCACTGGCTCTCATGTTTCCCCAAACATTCATGATCACAACATTGATATTAATGAAAGAATACCAGCCAGTTGTCCTACAAACATCCCACAAGTCAACAAAGTTCCTTTTTTCATTAGACCTGAGTCTATTCCTCTTTCTTTGTCTCACCTAGGGATATATCTGTTCTTCACAGATATGAAAAACTTTCCACTAATTTAATAACACCAGGGGATGAAGTAAAATCTACCTCAGAAAAATTGTAAACAAACACAATATTTCTTTATTGTAATATTCTCTTTGTCATATAAATTGAAATCCTTTATTATTGTGGAGTCTTCCACATATTGTGTTCTATTGTATCTGTTAAATAGAACTGCCTAGACAATCTCACCATAGTTAAAAACAGTTTATATAAACCATGGATGTCTCATCTCTGGTGGTTTGAAAGAAAATGGCCCACAAAGGGAATGGCACTATTAGGAGGTATGGCCTTGTTGGAGGAAGTGTGTCACTGTGGGGGTGAGTTTTGAGGTCTCTTTTTTCAGGCTTCACTCAGTGTAACAGTCAATTGACTTCCTGTTGCCTCTGAGTCAAGATGAAGGATTCTCAGCTCCAGCACCATATCTGCCTGCGTGCTGTTATGCTCCCTACCATGATGAAAATGGACTGTACCTCTGAAACTGCAAGCAAGCCACCCCAGTTAAATGTTTTCTTTTTAAGAGGTGCCATGGTCATGGTGTCTCCTCACAGGACTATGCACCCTAACTTAGACAAATTGGTAGCAGCATAGTGAGGTATTGCTGTGATAGGCATGACCATGCTTTTGTTTGGAGTAATATGGACTTTGGTACTTTTGGTTAGGAAAGCCCTGGAATGCTTTAAGCATTGCTTAATGGGGCATTCTAGTAGGAGCATGGAAGGCAATTGTGCTGATAATGATTTGAAATGCAGGAGCTGGCTAAAGAGGTTTCAGAGAAGAAGTTTTATCATGTTGCCTAGAAATCATTTTTATATTTTGATGAAGAAAGTGGCTGTCTTTGCCCTTGTCTGAAGAGTCTGACAGAAGCTGAAGTGAAGAGTTTTGAATTAATTCTGTTGGCAAATTAGCCTAGTATAGACTCTGTTGTGTGGATATTAGTGGTAATTGTAAGGAAGATATATAATCGAAAGAATGAAGCTGACTGAGCAAGGAAAAATATTTGAGGAAAAAAAAGTCATTAGAAAGTGGGATGGAGCTAAATTCTCTGTTTAAGGGGAGAAGTAAATTAAGAAATGGAATAAAGGGAATGGTGACCTCAGGGCAAGTTCCCACCCAGTTAAGTTTCTACCTTGTGAAAAGTAACTGAAAAAAAACTTAGAGCTCTGTGTGGTGGGGCATGCCTTTAGTCCCAGCACTTGGAAGGCATAGGCTGGCATTTCTCTGAGTTTGATGCCAGCCTGGCCTAAAGAACAAATTTTAGGACAACCAAGCTTGGGCAGTGAAAGACAGAAAGATGGTGAAGATATACTTGAATGAGGGGGTCATGTTCCAGCCCGAGGAAGCAGTAGAAATTGACCCCTTTGACCAAGTGGTCCTAGCTTTAGATAGAAGGAAGGAGTTATAGAATAAAAGCTGCTGAGGCAGGACCGGTGTCAAGAGTGTCCCTAAAGGGAGGCCTAGTAGAGAGGTCATTGTTTGAAGCTGTGAAGCTGAAGCCTAGATTGCCTTGTAGAATCCAAGATTTTAGTGACACAAGGGTCCTGGGATATCTGCCAAGGAGAGCTTCTAAAAGGGAGTGGACTAGCCCATGAGAAAGAAGTGTATTGCAGTCAAACCTGAATGGAGTTGGGGATCTGAAGAGTATTTGGACATCAAACATGGGGATGGGAAGTTTGGAATTTGCCCTACTGATTTTCAGTTTTGCTTTGGTCAAGTAATTCCTCACTATGCTCCCTTGCCTACATCCTGGAATGGTAATGTATATCCTGTGCCAACACATGTTGGAAGCATGTGATCTAGTTTTTGATTTTAGAGGGAATTACAGTTAAGAGATGGCATAGATCACAGAAGACTTTGAACTTTGGACTTTTAAACATTGTTGAGACTGTGATAGACTATGGGGATTTTGAAGTTGGACTAAATCCATTTTGTGTTATGAAATTGCTTTTAATCTCTGGGGGCCAGGGCATGGAATGTGGTTGTTTGAAAGAACCATGGCCCCAATATGAGTGGCACTATTAGGAGGTGTGGCCTTGTTGGAGGAAGTATGTCACTGTGGGGACAGGCTTTGAGGTCTCTTTTCTCAGGCTACACTCAGTGTAATGGTTAGTTAACTATGTGTTGCCCCTGAGTCAAGATGTGAGAAATTCAGCTCAAGAACCACATCTGCCTGTACCCTGCTATGCTCCCCACCATTATGAAAATGGACTGAACCTCTGAAATTAAGCAAGCCCAATTGAATATTTTCTTTATAAGAGTTGCTGTGGTCATAATGTCTCCTCACAATAATATAAACATTAACTAAGACATCAACTATCTACATACCGTCAATTTATCTATCCATCTATGACTTAATTGTCTCAGTTCCCCATCTTGAACACAGAAACATACACACATACACACACATATCCACACATGCCACATACACATTAACATCCGTACATATATTAAACTTGTATACAACACAAACATGCACATGCACATGTTCCTTTACATGTACACAACATGCATACATAAATACCTCTTAAGCACAAGTTGTGATCCTGTTCCACATCATGCTTTATATGTTGGAGGAAATAAGTAACTAAAGAGAACTTGGGGGAGCAGGAGATCCCAAATGGATCAAGAACAGAGAGGGAACACAAGGAATGTTCATGGTAAATGAAGACCACATGAGAATAGGAAGAAGCAAAGTGCTAGAGAGGCCCACAGAAATCCACAAAGATGCCCCCACAATAGACTGCTGGCAATAGTCAAGAAATAGCCCGAACTGACCTACCCTGGTGATAGGATGGCCAAACACCCTAATTGTCATGCTAGAAACCCCATCCAATGACTGAGGGAACTGGATGCAGATATCCACGGTCAGGCCCCAGGTGGAGCTCCGGGAGTCCAATTGGCGAGAAGGAGGAGGGTTTATGTGAGCAAGAGTTGTTGGGACCAGGGATGGATGGAATACAGGGATGAGTGGCCAAACGAATGGAAACACATGAACTGTGAACCAATGGCTGAGGGACCCCCAACTGGATCAGGCCCTCTGAATGGGTGAGACAGTTGACTGGATTGATCTGTTTGGGAGGCAACCAGGCAGTTGGACGGGGTCCTGTGCTCAGTGTATGAATTGGCTGTTTGAAACCTGGGGCTTAGCAGAGACCTTTGGCTCAGCCTGGGAGGAGGGGACTAGACCTGCCTGGACTGAGTCTACCAGGTTGATCTCAATCCTCGGGGGAGTCTTTGCCCTGGAGGAGATGGAAATGGGGGTGGGTCGGGGGGAGAGGGGAAGGGGGTGGGGCTGGAGGGGGAATCTATGGCTGATATGTAAAGTTGAATTATATTGCAAAATAGAATAAAATAAATCCAAGAAAGAAAGAAAGAACAAAAAAAAAGAAATTCATTTTGCTTTTCAAAACTTATTTTCTAAAATTAGACACCTGAAGTATTGCCCAACTTTTAAATTTGAACAAAGCTATTGATATACTCACTGACTTCTCCCCTCTATTACATATGTTCATCTTCCTTTGCTACAGAAAATGAAATCTCTGAATTTGTGTGAGGAAATGGATTTACTGAAGAATAGAGGTCAATTTCAATAAAACTACTTAATTTTGGACAAATTTTATCTCATTCACATCTTAACATATAGGTCCTACTGGGCCTATCAATGTCTTGATAAACCAAACTTGTTCATCTCTCAGTATCATAGTAAACACAGAGGAAAATTTTGTACACAGTGGATCAAAAGATGGATCATAGTCTAAACACCGTTGGGAGCACATGTAAGTTTCAGCTTAATGGAGACTTCCAGAGGAATTCTAATACTCCAGACTCCAGGCAAAACTGTGCTTAGCAGCCACTGCACCATGAGCATCCCTGAAACTTCCTATAATCCATAAGACATGGCTTCAGTTTCTTTCATCAACCTACCTCTGAGCACAGTTGAACATCAGTGATAGAAACACAACCACCAGAGACATGGTCCTTGAATAAAAGCTAGTCCAGTAACATGGAAGCAATATTCATCATAGTGCAGTTCCACTGAGCTGCACACATACAGAAAATAGAAGACAGCAGGACACTATATTGCTGCTGTAAAGTGAGCTGAAATGGGGGTAATCGCAAGCAGAGAGGGCAGCAGAAACATGTTAACAATTCATAAAATCATGGGCTCTAGAAATGCAGCATATAAGAGAGGGCACTGTGCCAAAGGAATCAAGGCAGAACATTGCTCTTGAAGCATCTGTTTCTGATAACACACAACAAAACCTTGTCCCTGTGTGTATTTCTGTTTGTTTCTGATTTCAAATAAAAATTAGTATGGAGACAGAGCACCCTTGGTAAGTATGTTTGTGTCGACTGTTTGAATATTCCTGTCGTTTTTAACTTACTGATTACCACTCACAGAAGAAGAGCATATAAAGCATACAATTATCTTCATTTATTTTGTTGGTCTTTTCTCTATGTTGTGCTTTTTTTGAGACAAGTTCTCATCATGTACCCGGCTGGGTACCTTGGGATGTCCTCACTGTCTTCCTAGTGATGAGATTACTGAGGAACATTACCAAGCTTTATAATCTGCCAATTTACTTACAGTTTTTGCAAATTAATTTGAAGTAGCAATGGGTATGTTTAGTAATTCACATTCAAGACTTTAAGATATTATTTCATATCTATATTTATCATAAAACTAACAACTTCCTTGGAAAACAGAAAGGATTCTAAGGAGAACATTATTGGGGGATTTATTAAGGCAACTCCACATAGTTAAAAAGGAGGTTTATTTTGGGGTAACTTACAGCTAGCAAAGGGGTTGTCCACAGGACCTGGGAGAGGTGGAGTACAGTCCAGCAATGTTCTCCGGAGAACTCTGTTTGGTCTACCATCTATTCCAGGATCACAAGGAACCAAGAGACCTGGTACATCCAGATCTCAGATCTTAAGAGCTTCTGTCCTGGGCAGGTCCTTGGTAGGTGTGACAGTTACCAGAAGCCTCACTAAGGGCAGTACTTCGGGGTCAAAGCTGGAACAACTACCCACTACAGAGCATAGAGATGAGAGATTGCCTTTGCTTGCCTTGCACAGTATAACCACAAAGTAATGAACTTGTTATTTGTCAGTGGCTTATGGAAAGCATGCTCATTATTTCAGGCATGTATATTTACTCACTGGATTATCTCAACAGCATCCACTCAGTGTTGCATGAATAGACCACATTACTAACACCTGGTGAAAAGGGAGACCTACAGGACATTGACATGCATTGCATAATCTTGACCTCCCCTTCTGGAACTGAGCTTAAGATAAGGAAAGGGAACACACCTATTTTTATGCAGATGGTGTTTTTCACTCCATATAACAAAAAGTACTTAGCTCACACAGACTAAAATTCTGGCAAACATTGACTAAACCTTTGCACAACTTCCAGAATTCCAATTACTTTAGATACAGAGTCAACAGCGTATCATTATGATGAAAGCCTGTTCTCACTTTTCCCCCAGCCTGTAAGAAAATGTTATGATAAAGGTGAGCTAAGTGATTAGAAATAAAAGAAAATGTAAAGAAATTAAACAGCAAGTAAACAATTAGAAGAGATAATTCAATTTCAAAGGAGGTTTTCCAAGGTCAGTTTTTTAGATTCTTCAATTTCAGTGTATTCGTTTAAGTGACTCTATGAGGTCATTTAAATTTTTGCAAGTAAGGTTTTTTTCACTCTTGATAGAATTAATGAGGTACAATTTAATTGAATGGCTTGAAAATTTACTGAATTTGATTATAAGCACAGATAGACAATTACTTTATACTAGCTGAATACTATTCTTTTCCTGATTTTAGGCACATTTGTTGTTTCTTACCTGCTGTATAGTTAATACTTCAGTGGGAATACATGTCAACTAAAACCGAAGGGCTGAAGAAGGGGTGTTCTTTGCCAAGGGGCTATACCTCAGGGGATTTTATAGCCGATTTGAATTAGTTGCAACGCTTAACTCTCCCGTATTCTTTCTGATGAAAGGGATTGTTTCCTTTTCCTAATAAAACCTCTTTCTAGCTGAATGTCTGACAAATTTTTCAACCTCCACAAAGATCAAAAGTTGAGATGATGAATCACTGTTCATTTCTGTTTCCATCATGTAGGTTTTACATCATGTAGGCAAACTACAGTAGATGGGTTTCCGCGCCTTAGAAAACTAAAGGATTAGATTATTTTAAAGATATCTTAAAATGCTATTGGGATACAATTCTCCATTTAAACTTTGTTGAATTGTTAGTTATTTGCTTGTCTTATTAATGATTTACCTCTTGACAAATAAGGAAGGAGTATTGGTTCTGATTCCATACCATGAACTCACTTGGAACATCTGTGTTTTGAAGTTTAATACCTGAAGACCATTATTCATCTAAACACTTTTTCCTGATTGGTTTTGTGAATGTCACTTAAAAAGATTGCCATATCTGATAGAAACAGACAAGACAGAACCTGTCAGCTTTTATTAAATCTGGTAAATGTCTGTGCTTCCATTGTTGAGTGTTTCCTGGTTGAAAGCAATCCCACAACAACAAGAATTCTTACTGGATGATGCCAGGGATGTCCTACGTTGCTTCATTCTTTAAGTGAAATGCAACTTTAATTTAGCATTGCCATTCTGAAGAAACTATTGGAGAGTAAGATGATAGTTATGGTTTTATTGATGGGTCCTCATTAGTAAGCAAGGAAGAATTGTTTATAAATTTATGTATGTAAAAAATATCTTTGGACTGTTAAAGTTCTATTATACTATTCCTCATAGAATTTATCTACTTGCCAGACAGTAAATTATTTCATTTTGCCTTTCAAGAGTATTTTGCTAATCTATACATTAACATTTAAGATGCAAATATTTAAAGCGATAAATATTATAAAATCCTTAATGAATCATTGCCTGGTGATATTGAGTCTAACAAGTACCATCTGTTAGGATAAATGCTCTTGTTAGACTGATACTTATTTCAAAATAAAGAAAATTGATAGTCTTAAAGTATGTAGCAAATAGTTTTTACTAGTACCAGATATTAAGAAATACTGTTACATCTTTTAACTATATCTGAAGCTTTATTTTTGAGCCAAATACATATGTATTTTCATCTTCTCTAAGTTTAAAGTATTTGAATAAGCCCACAAATTAATCTTCAAATCTGAAAAGTGAGATTTTTTTCCTCTCTCTGTCTTTATGTGTGTATGTGTGTGTGTGTGTGTGTGTGTGTGTGTGTGTGTGTGTAATTTCTGATCCAAATATATGGTTTACTTAGTCTCATAATTCTTGTCAGTTCTTCATCATTCACCAACTTAGACTTTGGAAAGTAATCTAACATCCTACTTGCAACTCAACTCCATTGATCACGGCCTTTTTGTATGTTTTGCTAATGCACTCTGTCTGTTTTCTTCATGACTGTCTTCTACATCCAGGGGGCCCTTAAACTGTTATTCCATATTAACTTTAAAGTCTGCCCAATATCCCTTCCTGGGCTTAGTGTTCTGTTTCGTTTGGCTTAGGTTAATGTGCACATACTCAAAAATTCTCACTACTCTGTATTACAGGAACCCACACCTTTTGAATTGAGATCATTAATACTCAGTTTTGTCTATCAAAGTTATTACAATAATAAAAAAATCTGCTATAAATGAATTCTATTCAAATTAAAATATTCTCCAAGAATTTGATACATGTAAGCAATGAAATACGATCACATTTGCGCCACATAATCTCCCTTCTATTATCTCTTGGTTCATGCTAATATGTCTATCTTTTAACTTTGTGTATTCTCCTTTGTTTTTATAACACACTTAGGCCAGTCAGTGGATGTGGATATATATGATCTATCCATTGGAACATGGGGAACCTACTAATGACTACAGTTCTAAAGAATAATGTTTTTTTTCTCCCCCAGTAACTATCAACTACAAATAACTCCCCAGTTATTGATGGAGCCTCAAGAGATCAACTTCACACCATAGTAGAATTCTAGGTGATTGTGTGCAGGACTTATGCAGGTAACCACAGCTGCTGTGAATTCAAGCTTGTAATAGACATGTCATGTCCATTAGATAGCATATTGTAACACTTCCTGTGCTTATAGCTCTTACTTTCCTTATGCCTGAGCTTCTTCTATGTTCCCTGATCACTGGCAGAAAGTTGTGGAGAGTACAGATACCCCATTTTGAGCTGAGTGTGCATGGTCGTTAATTCTCAGCACTTTGAGCAGTTATAACTCACTGCAAGGACTACTGTCGACTGCAGAAAGAAGCTTCATTGACTGTGGATGAGACATAAGCCTTATAGATACAAACATAAAAATTTAGAAGGATATTTGACAACCCTTATCAAAACAACAACAGCTAATTCCACACTAGAGACCAGAGCCTGCACAACCATGGGCTTTTGTCCAGGTTTACTGTACTAAGCATGAATTATGACTTTTGTACCAGGCCTCTAGTACCCTGAGATATTGGTTACCATATAACTCTCATGCCACTATGGCTCTAATGGACACAACCTTCCTGACAGGCCCATATTGTACCAGGTAGGGTCCAGAGCTGGGTACAAATTAACTTACTAACTATAGGGTTTCTATAAGGATTTTCCAGGCATTTTTGATTAATCTCTCAGCTATCTCTTCCACTGACCCACTCCATCTTATTCCTTCAACTGCCAGTATATTCACTTCTTTTAAACCATGTGTCTTACTAATTACTCCAACTCTATATTTAACTGCATGTGGAGAGCATAGGCTGCCAGGTGGCTGTCCATATCTTTTTTTTTGGGGGGGGGTATTGTTTTCTATTCCCAAGTTGCCTGAATCTTCCTATTCGTATTCCTGTGGAAGTGTTTCCACCTCAAGTTATTTTACTTTCGTACTCTATTTTGCCAGTAAACAACTAGATCCCTCTTTGTATGAATTTCCTCTCTCACTAGTCATTTTCTAGGTGTGGCTTCTGCTTGAGCTCAAATATGAAATCACAAAACTCAAAGACAGAAATCAAATAATTATCTCAGAAGATGCAGAAAAATCCTTTTATCAAGCACAGCACCGCTTCATGATAAAAGTCTTGTAGAAACTGGGAGTGGAGAGAGCATACTTCAACATAATAAAGGATCTACAAGAGAAGTACATTCTATATGTTAATATTTTCTCCAAACATACATTCTCTTGCATTTACATTCTAATATTGTATGTTCTAAAAAATATTTCAGTTAATTATATTTTCCATTAACTAAATAATGTCATTTTCTTCCTCAACTGAAGGATTTCTAGAGGTTGTAAAAATACAATGGTTTCCTTGATAATCAAATTTATTTTTATATTTTGTAGTAGCCTTTTAATTGTATTATGGGAACAGTGACAGAAGAAAAAAAATTAAATAGTTACTTATCTTCAATACATTAATGAAATGATTCTTCAACTGCTGTCTAATATGATAACTAATCATAAGTAAAACTAAAGATATAGCAAGTAACAGAAACACCTGTTGTGTTTTATAGCATAGTGCTTCAGGAGTGTATGCAGTGATTTGTGTGTATTTACTTGAACTTAACTCTTAAACAAAACTGAATCGGATGGTACTGTCTGTGTTTTACAGTAAAGAACTTCAAGTGACTTTAAGGTTTGATTAACCATATTTTGTCAATTCTATATACATAGTCAATGCATTATGGTTATTTTCACCCATAACCTCTCTTATCTCCCTCCCAGTCCCAATCACTCCTCCCCATGGTTCACTTTCCCACATTAAATAAGTGGGTTGCAAAACAAAATGTTATGTGATTCTTTTGAGACAGTCTGGTTTCAAACCCATTTAGCTCACATAAAAGTCAGTTCACTTTTTACATCCTTTTTTTTTAAATTTTCTTCTTTTTAATATTTAAAAAGAATAAGTAAAAATTTGGTATAGAACACTAAGTTCTAGTTTAATTCCATGAATGTTTGGGATTCCCACTGTCTGCACAATGATGTACAGAATCTTCTTTCTTCTCTGTTGGAAATTTCAAAATCACACTAATGCCTATAATTGTGAATAATTAATTTTAAAGGCTTATTAACAATCTGAGAAAACAGAAACAAAGCAATCACCATGCAACCACACAACACAGAAGTATCATCTTGTGATTTTGGATTCCAGTGCAAATTTCCTATTTCCTCCCACATAACATCAATTATTCCCTAAATGTAAAGGTATTCAGGTATTAATACTTATCTAATCCTATCAATTTAACTATTAAGTCTACTAGATTATACCTTAACCAGAATAAAAAATTATTTTGTATAATAAGAGATTGAAAAAAAATGTATCCTAACTGAAATGATCCCTGTATTTTAAACCACACAGGTTAATGACATCCTGAAATTTAATAGAATTAACAAGACATAAATGTTCAAACTAAGCTGCTTAGCTTTCCTTTTTAGTTCAGTGTCTGATTTAATCTTGCTTCACTCTGTGGAAACAAAAGATAAAAGGCCTATAACATTGTGAGGAATGTAATTTAATGCTGATTGGTACTGCCATTTCATCAATATATTTTTCTTCCTCTTTCTTTTCATATTAAGCCATTACCTTTAGTAGTGTTCTTTATTTCATGATTAATTATAATCACCCTTTCAGAGATGCTACCCTGATAACCAAAAAAAGTAAAAATTATATATATATATATATATATATATATATATATATATGATTAAAATGAAAAAAATCTACCAGTCTTTCATTTGACATCAACTAGTCTGTCTATATGGAGTATCTCCAAACAATATAGTTACACAAAAGTTCATAGTACTATTCAACAAAGGATAAAATGATAATGTTTAATCTTAATCTTTATAAGAGAACTAGTTAATTCCTAAGCATAGTCTACTCCTGTTCTCTCTTCCTTCTTTGTAAAATAAGAGTAATATATCAAAATATTTCATCTGTTTTGCACATGCATATATACAGTTAAATAAAACCAATAAAGATATTATACTTCTATAGAAAAATGTATGACACAGATTTATATGTATCTGTGTAAATGTACCTAACATTTCAATATATGCATAACACCTACATATATAAAATAAGCTAAAGAAAAGAGATTCAAAGGCTATGAATTTGAGACCAAGGGATGGTAGTACATAGGAGGGATTGAAAGGAAGAAAAGGAAATGTAAAATTATGTAATTACATTTTAATTTCAAAAATAAAAAAAATCAAGAAAAACAAGGTGAATTACTGAAGAAATAATTGGGAAGATCAAATTTGTGAGAAGGGAGTGTTGTTAGTAGATAATAGCCAAAATTCAAATGAATAAGACACATATTCACATATTAATACAACTGTATTCTGAATAGGTTCAATTCACTAACACATTAAAATATCTGAAATACCTGAAAAGCTATTAGTATTATTAATTAATAGATGGATTTAAATTAAAATATTCACTTACTAATAGAAGATGACAATTTAAAGCCGGGCGGTGGTAGCGCACGCCTTTAATCCCAGCACTCGGGAGGCAGAGGCAGGTCGATCTCTGTGAGTTTGAGACCAGCCTGGTCTCCCAAGTGAGTTCCAGGAAAGGCGCAAAGCTACACAGAGAAACCCTGTCTCGAAAAAAACCAAAAAAAAAAAAAAAAAAAAAAAAAGATGACAATTTAATAAGTAATCAAGTGCTATTAGATACTTAAAACTGTGAGTAAAATTATACTACTGAAAAAAAATCTTACTTTTAGGCAAAGCTACTAAGTAACTGAAAACAAATGTATTTGTGACATTGCTAGTACAGAAATCATTTTGGACAATATGTGGCATTAATAAATATTTTAAAATATGTGCTACATCACCTATTCCACTACTAGATTATTCCTAAAAAAAAAAAAATCAGTGATATCTCTTTCCTTGCTCTCCCACTCCATCCCTGTTGCAACTTGACAATCCCAATCCCTTATGTTCTCATCCCCTATCTGTAGCTAGAGTTTTCCTGCCTGGCCCACAGTCAGGACAAATCTCTCTTACCCTCCAGTCCCGCAGCCACTCAGACCCAACCAAGTAAACACACAGAGACTTATATTGTTTATAAACTGTATGGCCGAGGCAGGCTTCTAGCTAGCTGTTCTTATATCTTAAATTAACCCATATCTATTAGTCTATAAATTGCCACATGGCTTGTGGCTTACCAGTACCTTACATTTTCATGGCGGCGGGTGGTAGCGTCTCTCTCCCTCAGCCTTTAACTTCCCAGAATTCTCCTCTCTCCTTGTCCCGCTTATACTTCCTGCCTGGCTACTGGCCAATCAGTGTTTTATTTATTAACCAATCATAGCAACACATTTAACATACAGAAGATCCCACAGCACCTATCCCCTACCCTTACTTACCCATGAACTGTAACCTAGAAATGTAAAATAAAATAGTCTTTACTAGCAAGTTGCTGTTGTTCAGTATATTTGATCTTGGGAACAGAACATAGAAGGAATAATAACTAACTACAGAGCCATGTTTACTAAAATAGCATCAGCTTTTCTCCTCTTGAAGATTTTATTTAGTTTTCCCCCTTGATTTAGTTGTCTATGATCTTTTAATTTTTTTTTTCACAGAAACAGGGTGCAGAAGAAGTTGAATGGAAAGAAAACAAGGAAAGAATAAGCATGCTGAGGAAAGTTTGCTGAAGGTATTGAAGACTGACCTTCACAAAGTTTTATTCAAACAAATGATCTCTGTCATATTCTTTGTATAACATGGTTATTTGCAAAATGCAAAGAAAGAAACTAATTACACGGGCACTTACTTAATGGAAGTCCATGTCATTCCTCCTCTGTCTGCCACCCTTGTTTAATATTAAAGCCTGTCTGATAATGACCACAATCATACCAAAACTGAGAAGAATTACTAAAAGCTCTATTCTTTTCTTTCCAAGGCAAAAAAAATTGAAACTTGGAGTTAGTTAATAATAATCCAAGTTTTTTTTTTTCAGACACTGCAAGGCATTTCAAGCCCAGCCTATATGCATCTAAATACCAATTTCCTTGAATGCATGATGGCTTGCTATTTAAATTATCTCATAAATTGCAAAGAATATGCGATACTATTTTCCTCTGGAAAACAATTATAAGAACAAACTTAAATAGGATTTCTTTAACAAGTTAAAATGGTACAAGAATGTACTCTGTGATTACTATCATTTGCAATCATGCCTGAGATGGGGCTGGTGCTAGCTAATCTCACATTCCTCGTAAATAAAGGAAGTGATGACCCTGCGATAACACTGTGCATGCCAAGGCAGAGAGGATTATTGCAGCTATTTATAGGGCTTATTTCCAGGGCTCTGACATTGAGGTAAGAATAGGGAAAAATAAGTTTCATTCTTATAAGTGTAATTTTCATGTTGGCAGTGCTAGAGTCAGGAACAGTGTCAGCCCTAAGTAGTAGGAAACCCAATTTCAAAGGGCTTCCCGAGGATCTAAGCATGTACCATCAGCTCCTGACACAGGAATGATGTGCTGAATGTTGTCTAGAAGAGGTATTGTTTGAAAGGGAAAATTACAGATCCACAAGCAAACATCAGTGTGTCAGGGCAGTCCGGGAGCTATAGAGGCTGTATTCCCAACAGATAATAGGGACTGTCCAACCTTTTCATTCTCCTATGGGCAGAAAATAAAGCAGTTGGAAGGAAGTGCATTTGGATGGCAGGGGAGGTGGAATTGAACTGTGAAGAACAGAGGAGATGAAAGTGTAATCAGGATATATTACATAAGAAAAAATACCTATTTTCAAAAAATAAAAAAAATCAATGCAAATGAACAAACAAGCACACAACAAAACAAATGTAGGGAAAATAAATCCATTGTGTCAAGTGGTTTATAGCTTCTGCCTGAAAAAGTTCTTCTAGGTCACATGATCAAATCACACTCATTTGTCTATTTTTGGTGATAAAAGAGAATGGAAAATAAGTTATGGGAAGTATATTCTAGTCAAGTTTCAATCTTAATATTGCTGGTTTTTTCCATAATAAAGAATGTGAAAAGATGGTTATTAGGAAAAATCAGCAGTAATACTATGATTTCTGAGTCAAGTTTTCATCACAGAACTGCAGCAAATACGTGAATCCAAAGTTACAACTAAGACAGTAAATTCTTACTATGTCAAAACAAACAAAAATATTCAAAATCCTGAGATGATGATCTGGTCTTCCTTACAGAATTGAGAGATTTTAACTCTGGCAATGAATGCTAAACAAATGCAGGTTCTTGGAGTTTTGTGGCAGTATTGATGCACACTCAACAGTTTGTGTGTGTGTGTGTGTGTGTGTGTGTGTGTGTGTGTGTGTGTGTGTATGTTTTACAGTCACATGTTCATGTATACATAGGTCTTTCTGAGATATATTCATGTTTACATATTGATCTAGGATATTCCATTGCAATAAATGCTGTGTATAACTTAGATAAGACTTGGCTTGCTAAGTCATCAAACTATATAAATTTGTTATAATTAGTAGCATTTATTATTTTCAAAGCAGTTGGATATTTCAGGGTCTCTTCATTGTACAAGTCATGTTTGCACAATTGCAATTCAAGTTAAGTGCAGCTGCTTACAAATTTAACATGTGATTGTAACCTAGATTTGTTCAGTACTGCCATGCAGAACCTAGAGCAACTAATTCTCACTAAAGAATTTGCAGAAATAGTTTTTACATAAGATTATGATAATCTCTAGTTAATGATTGGTTATAAATTTTTGCCTTCGGCAGTGGCAGACTATATCAGAGAAGACTATTGTTCCTCATAAATAATTATTTTATTTATGTTAGAATTATGCAAATCTATACTGAAGGTAACAATAAAATTATAAAATATATGACAAATATTTGGTCATCCATTCATGACATCCGTGGTTTAATATCCCACCAAAATATGAGCTCAACATTTTTTCCATTTTCAAGAAGTTTTTGTTTGTTTGTTTGTTTTTACATACCTGTACACACACACACACACACACACACACACACACACACACACACACAACTTTTACAAAGTTTGTCTGGCAGATATTAGAGGGTTTTTTTTGTTTTTTTTTTTTGTTTGTTTGTTTGTTTTGTTTTGTTTTTTCGAGACAGGGTTTCTCTGTGTAGCTTTGTGCCTTTCCTGGAACTTGCTCTGGAGCACAGGCTGGCCTCGAACTCACAGAGATCCGCCTGCCTCTACCTCCTGAGTGCTGGGATTAAAGGCGTGTGCCACCACCGCCCGGCCAGTTTTTTATAACACAAATATTTGGTATTTATGCTGTGGTGCTTTTCTACATGTTTTCTCCTATTTACTACTAATAAAGAGTATGTTGCCTATGTTTTTTTCTGCCAACAAAGACTTCCTTTGGCATCCTGTTTCTGTACCTCCTCAGTGAGGGAGTAAGCAGAGAAGCAAGTTAGTGGCTAATCTTTTTAAATGCCTCCAAGTACACATCTATTACGAAGATGTGTAAGGGGGTCCCTGCAAGCTCTAAGACTGGCAGCAGATTGATCCTAAGGGAAAGTCAAGAATGAACCAAGTTCAGTATGACTTTTGTTAGCTGTCAATGATTGAAACTTCTGAAGTCTGACACCAGGTGGTTAATTTTAGTCATATTTAAATACAGCACAAGTTTTGAAAAAGTTTTGCCATTAAAATTAACTGAGTGTACAAAAAAATCTTAAGAAATGTTTGCATTGAAACTGTTTACAAAGTGCTTTTAGCTTCTTCCATAAAGATGAATTCTGTTGACTCAGAAACAATGTTCAAGATACGATCTGGGGAGAATGACTGAAGTAAACACAATGCCTATGGAATCAGGATTGACCTGGCCCTAATATAACGTAAAAGTTACTTAGGATGTCGTAAGTACAAATGACATCCCTCACAATAGTGGCCTTTATAAAGTGAAAAGCAATGCTCAAGATTTAGGGGGAAAAGCATAGGAGATTAAATGACTCCTAATGATGTTCTGCTATACTTATAGGTCAGTGCCTTAGTCAACCATCATGAAAACAGCTTTCTCGTGCAGGAGATAGGAATAAATACTGATACTTGCATACTTGCAGCCAGATTACAGGGAAGGGGAGAGAGAGAGAGAGAGAGAGAGAGACTTGGAACACTCAGCTGTCAATGGGATGTCTCCATCAAATGCCTCCCCTAGTAGCTCAGGGAACCCTGTAAAAGAGGTGGTGGAAAGAGTGGAAGAGGGAAGAGTCAGATGGGGTTGGGGATACCATGAAAACAAGGCCCTGCATGGATCTGAACCAAGTTCTCTGTGTAGACATTATGGCTTTCCGTGTAGTGTTTTTATAGGGTTCCTGGGTGTGTGAATGAATACATCTCCAATTCTTCTGCCTTCTCCTTCTGTTGGTTTGTTTTGTCCAATTTCAATGTGACAGTTTTTGCTTTATCTTACTATATTTTGCTAGATAAAAATTTATGTAGAACTTTTGTATAACATAATGTATATAATTTTAAATTTCAAATTTTACAGACTTTCTTAATTAGTTTTGGTTACCTAAGTAGGTGATATCTTGTGCAATGTTCACTTAAAATCATATAAGCCATACTGTAGATGTAACCGACCGCCTTATTAAATAAGAAACACAGAGCCAATGTAAAGGTGAAAGCCCAAGAGGTCAGAGCCAGAAGCTTACCCGCTTTCCGCTAGCTAGCTTCTTCCGCCAAGAGAGCTCTCCGCAAAAGGGAGTTACTTCCTGTGCGTCTGATTTATAAAGAGTTCTGGTTCTTCCTTCTCATTGGTTATAAACACAACTACGTGGCTGTCTCGTCACTGCCTCTCTGTCCAGACCTCCCACGTTTTCTATGGTTGGTATTGAGATCAAGGGCGTGTGTCTCCAATGCTGGCTGTATCCTTGAACACACAGAGATCTACCTAGCTCTGCTTACCAAGTGCTGGGATTAAAGGCGTGCACCACCACCGCCCTGGCTTTTGCTATGGCTTGCTAATAGCTCTGACCCCTAAGCAACTTTATTTATTAACATACAAATAAAATCACATTTCAGTACAAATAGAATACCACTATACCATACTTCGATTCAAAACAAAAACAGCAAAATGGGCATAAGCTATATGATAAAAATTTCAACAGAAAAATCATCAGCTACTTGAACTATTAGATTTACTCTGTATTTTCTGGTGAAGAAATTCATACCTTGTCATTTTACTTTTAGGTTCATATATCTGCTTTGCTTCTTATTACCTTTGTAACTTTGGACAAATGATAAACTCTTCTTTGTTTCGTTTTCTAAGACTGAGAAAATACATTAATGTTAAAGAGGTTGATTTGTATAAAATAAAACTATACCAAGTATAATTTGAACTGACACAAACAGTTGCTGCCCATAATATAGTAGACATTGATGAAATGAATAACCCTGAAATCATATACACACAAACAATATGCTACTGACTGAGCAAATTGTATTTCTATATTGAGAACACACAAACAAATATATATGTATATAAAATACATATAAATACATATGTATTTTTTCACACACAGCTGTATATATTTGAAGAAAACACAAATTAATATGTATCCTCTTTAAGGCTTTTTGAGTACTCTATTTTTTAACATCTCCTTCCTTGACCTATGTTACCTCACCACTTTATCCCCAGCTAGATAACCCTCCCTTTTCCTTTCATAGCACCTGTGTCTAAATATCAACTTCTACAGTTAATAACTTCCACCTCCTCCTGCTATAGTTCCTTTCTGCTTTCCCAGCTTCTGTGTTTACTTCAGGTTATACACTGAAGTCTAAAACTGGAGTTAGGATTCACAATTAGTGAGACCATTGAGTGTCTGTCTCTCTTGGACTGGGTTATCTAACAAAATGTAATATATTCCCATCCTACAATTCTATGTGTAAATTTCATGAATTCATTCTTTCTTTAGAGCTGAATAGAATTCAGTTGTATGTATGTATGTATGTATGTATAAATATATTGTGAATCAGTTGAATGTTAGAAGGATAGTGTGTGTGTGTGTGTGTGTGTGTGTGTGTGTGTGTGTGTGCATGTTCATGTAGAAATAATAATTATAGAAGAGGTCATGTACTTGAGAGAAAGTAGGGGTCCATGGGAGAAGATGGGAAGACAAGGAGCTATAGAAATTATATAAATACCGTACTTATTTGAATTGCTAAAAATTAAGAAATAAAATTTTATTAAGATCTCTATATATGAAGATATTATAATAAACTGAGTTTTACTTAATTTAATTATAATGTTTATTTAATATATTTAATAAAGTCTTCCAAATGTATATTTATCCAATCACCAGATATTCAAGTCATAATTTTGCTAAATGTACATTCAGATTATTAATTCTCAAGTACC
>CABHPP010145869.1:0-25373 GCA_902168425.1 Peromyscus attwateri | reverse complement strand
TAATTTACCTGACCCTAACTGGTTTTTGTCTAAGAAATTTTATCATAAATATTCTCTGTAAAATGGCTTAAATCCATTGTATGGTAATGTACAAAATAACTGCCATTCAACCTACACACACTTGTATTTTCATGTAAGAAAGAAAGTGTTCTTATAAAGGCAATCCTGCACAAACTTAAATTGCACTTATTCACAATTCATTAATACTATGAATGTGAAAGAAATAACCAAGTATTCAGATTATTCTAGCTGCTGTCACATCTGGAATAGCCATAGAAGAGCTTTATCTGCTAGAAATGACAGTATTCAGTTTCTGCAGTTGGTGCAATTTTAGGTATTTTTTAAGTGCTGGCTCTTTACAGTTACAAAAACAATGCTATATTTTACAAAGCTGTCATAACTTAAAGGCATAAAGATGAATATTTCTAGCTAAAAGTTAGAATATAGCATGGGTTTTTTTTTATTTTACTCTAAAACTTAACCCACTGGAGAATAAACACAGGATTCCACTACAGTACTTTCTATTCTGGAGAAGAAATGGCTTTTCAAAGCCCACCATTTGGTTTGTATTAGTATGGTATGCAGCTGTATTATCTGTACTGCTGCCCAACGTGCAGGACATGTTTAAAGTATTTAGAAGCTAGAGGTTCCCATTTAATACTTAACAAGAGACCACGATGGTGACCATGGTGGGAACAAGGACAAACTATACGACTTACTCTGAAAAAGCAAGCTTACAAAACCAAAAGGACTGCTGCTTCCACGATGAACGCAATGCGCACTGAAGAAAGGGACCTGTACAAGCTAGCACGTGTTCTACATGGCAGATCCTGTTTTCCCAGAGATTTGGAAACATGATGCGCCCGCCCATGAAGACTTTATTCAATTACTGATCAATCCCTCATAAGCTCACTTATACATTTCAGCTCCTAACGCGACCTGTTTACTCGGGTCAGCAGAAACAGAGCTGTCTGCAGGAAACTCTCGGCAGTCTATTAATCCAGCATGACAAGGCTAGTGTCCAGGCAGAGTGTGCTTAGCTATGCTTTAGGATGGAAGGAGAGGCAGAGGTTAGCATGCCAATCCTCTGAGGATGGAGTTGTAACTCTGGAGGATGCTGCAACTCTCACGTCTCCAAATGGAACCCATGGCCTGGAAAGTGAATGGGATAGGGAACAAATTCTAACAATGTCTACATCAAAAATCTAACAATACACAAACTCTTGAGCTATTCTGTTCCAATAATGACGAAATAGCAAAACAACATTTTAAGTGTTAAGAGATCACAAACCATACAGAGAGGCCTTGGAACTTGTCTGTCACTCTAGTTCTTAAATGCTAATGAGTTAGTGTCATGGCACTAAGCTCTCATTCCGCTTCACAGCACTTTCTTTATATTACACAGCATTTTGTGTTACAGCTAATGGGGATTTGATGCTATTCTCAAAAAAAAAAAAAAAAAACTTATTGTCTTTAAATAAACTCCTTGTTTTCAAAACTTGATGGGATTAAGTTAAAGAGACAAAGCCAGTTTGAAAGGACTGAGAAAATGTGAACCTCGAACAAAAAGAATGACTGGCCAAGCACAGTGGTGCAACCTGTAATCCAGCAAGTAGCAAGCCCGAGTCAGGTTTAAGGGGGGAAAAAAAAATGTGAGTGTAACTCCTTGAAATCCATTGAAAATACAAAAACTCTTAATCTTAAATCAATGAAGATACTCAAAAAGAAACACACTGCTTCTGTTAGCCTTCCACTGCTGTGACAAATATCCTGAGACAAATCTACCTGTAAGGATAGAAGGTTTATTTCAGCTCACAGTTTCTAAAGTTTCAGCCCATGGCGAGTTGGCACCATCATTCTGAGGCTTATGGCAGTGGAACACATCATGGTGAGAAGAGCAAAGTAGAGCGGAGCTGCTTACCTCCTGGCAGCCAGGAAGCAAAAAGAGGATGAGATTCCAAAACACCTTCAAGTGCAAGCCCTCCATAGCCTAACTTGCTTCCACCAGGTCCCACATCCTGACCACTCACTCTCCTCCCCACATGCCACAGGCTGTAGACCAAATCTTTATACATGGGCAGTTGGGGATATTTAAGGACCAAAACTTTTTTCTGTTAACACAGAAGGAAAAAAGAAAAAGAAAAGAAAAAGGCATAACTATTAAGCTTTCTTCTGAATTGTGGTAAACCAAGTATTTATCCTGCATTTCACATTTTAAAACTATTTTATAATAACCAAGGAGCCCACACTGATAAAAGAAAGCTACTTAGTAAAGAATAAGCAAATAAAATTAAAGGAATAAACATTTCGAATACCAGAGCTAAAGAGTTGGCTCAGCTGAACAGCAGCACTTGCGGCTCTTGCACAGGACTGGGGTTCAGTTCCCAGTGCCAAAACAGCAGCTCACGACCACCTGTAACTCAAGTGCCAGGGGATCTGACATCTTCTGACCGCCACTCACTACAGACACATGGTGGTACACTTACTACATACATGCAGGCAGAACCCTCACACGCAAAATAAATCTTTTGTTAAAAGCATTTAAATACGACGTCAGGATACACAGTTTCAGTGCTGTGAACACGAGCACATCACAAAAAACGTAATACTGAACTACATGCTTAAAAATGATCAAGACAGTAAGCTTGTGTATTTTGACTCAGACTCTTTAAAAATTCTGTTTTATAACCTTTTGCTAATTCCAATAAGATAGGATTCTGATTTAAAAAGAAAAAAAAACTACCAAAGAGTACTTACTATATTAGGTAGAAGTTGGATAAAGAACTAGACATTTATGTATTGCCAAAATTTCACTCTTCCCAGATGACACACTGATATCAAAAGGAAAAACATGATTTCACAATGGGAAAATCTATCATCACCTTAATCAATCCTAGCTTTATTAATAAGGATTTGCATGGCTCCTACCATGATGCATTGTGTCTGGTTATTAAATACCCTACTAAAATGTTTATTCTGAATTCAATCAATTCTTCAGATAGACTTTTACTTGACAAAAACATGGGCTATAAAAGAATGACCTAAATACAACATAAAAACAATAAAACCAATTCAGAAGAAGAAAGTTTTAGAAGAGGCTGGATGACATCACATCTTTCTAACAAGTCCCCATCATGAAAAGGTAATGAACTAGAAGGGGCTAAACCACTGCAAACTAAGGATACTAAAGGGCAAAGGCACGTCTAAAAGAGGCAAGCGCTCCTTTGCGGAATCCTGGTTTAATAAGTACACTATAAAAGACATCACGGGAGTGGCTGGAGATATTTAAATATACAATAAACTTGATAATATTAGAGGATTTCTGCCAATTAATGGTTATAAAAATAGCAGTGCTCTGATGAAATGTGAAATTCCCTTTTTCACAAATACATAATGAAAATGTCAGGATGAAGGGCTCTCAGTTCCATAATTTATATTACTTGAGTGAAAAATACACATGAAAGTAATGTAATCACATAATGTATCCAGGCAATTAGTAATCTATCCATGGCCGCTAAAAACCATCAAGTAAAAGCCTGATGGAAATTCTCAAATATCCAGTTGAATCCCTGATCCATCCTCATCCCAAAGACAGTCAGCCACTACAGCATCTTTTGTTTTCACAATGATTTGTGCATATGTGCTGTGTTGTGTGACTGAACATACCACAGTGCATGTGTGAGGGGCAAAGGAAAACTCCCACCAAAGAGATCCCAGGCACTGAACTCACGTCATCAGGCTTGGGGACAAACCTTGTCACTAGCCCTACTATAGTATCTCCTAATGAGATGCAAAAAAAAATAAGTGCGCCGGGCCGTGGTGGTGCACACCTTTAATCCCAGCACTCAGGAGGCAGAGCCAGGAGGATCTCTGTGAGTTCCAGGAAAAGGTGCAAAGCTACACAGAGAAACCCTGTCTCGAAAAAACAATAAATAAATAAATAAATAAATGCAAGAATGAAGGACTCTAACACACACACACACACACACACACACACACACACACACACACACTCCCCCCACAAACTAACCTTGAATCTTACTAAGTCTCTGCCACTATTTATAGGAAAGCAAAAGACACAAATATATTAAACCATTGCCACAGACATTGATGCAATCAAGAAAATAGAAGAGACAGAAATTCCCATAGAACAAAGGAGTTCCAACAAACAAACTGAAGAAAAAAGAAAAAAGCCACATATTAAAATATTCCAAGGCCATCCAGGCATGGTGGCGCACACCTTTAATCCCAGCAGTTGCGAGGCAGAGGCAGGCAGATCACGAGGTTCAAGGCCAGCCTGGTCTACAAAGTGAGTTCCAGGACAACCAGGGATACACAGAGAAACCTTGTCTCAAAAAAAATTCAAGGGCCACAGCAATCAAGTTAATATAAATGTTACTCAGAGGCCAATCTGAATAACAACGAAAAAGACTTAAGAAAGCAACTAGACAAATATGGATCCTAAATATCCGATAACATTAAAGAAAGCTTTTTAGATGTAGGGGTTGGTTTTTGTTTTGAGTTTGAGTAGTTTGGGGCTTTGTGCTGCCTTTTGCTTTGCTTTCTGAGCCAGGCTCTCTCCCATCTCACTAAGTAGTTCTGCTGGCCTGAAACTCACTATGTAGTCCACACTGGCCTAACACCCACAGAGATCAGCCTGCCTCTGCCTCCCAAGTGCTGAGATTAAAGTCGAGCTTTTTAGATGGAATCATGGAATTGTGCTTTGATTTTTTTTTTTTAGGTGTTTATCTATCACAGATGAAAAAAAAAAGAAAAGAAAAGAAAAAAAAGCCACGCAGTGGTGGAGCACACCTTTAATCCCAGTACTCAGGAGGCAGAGGCAGGTGGATCTCTGTGAGTTTGAGGCCAGCCTGGTCTACCAAGAGATCCAGGACAGCCAGAGCTGTTACAGAGAAACCCTGTCTTGAGGGGGGAAAAAAAAGAAATCATGTCTGGTATTGGCTTTAAGATAATCCAGCACAAGGGCTGGAGAAGTGACGCAGCAGTTAAAAAATTCCTTGCTGCTCTTTCAGAGGATTTGAGTTTGATTTCCAGCAGCCACATCATGTAGCACACAACTGCCTGTAACTCCAGAAGACACCTTCTGGCATCTGAGAACATCCATACACATATAAACACACGAGTAAATAAAAATAAATATTGGCTTGGTTTTTTTTTGTTTTTTTTTTTCATTTTTTGTTTTGGTGGGGCAGGGAGATAATCTGGTACGCAATTAGGGAAAGACACATGGGTTTAGATGCTACACAAAAGAAACTAGATTATTCGTTATATTGACAATCAGGTGGAAAACGGTATGTGAGATTCATTCTTCGACGCTTGTATATGATTCTATTATAAAAATTACTTGTCTGAAAAAGAAATAGTAGAAAGCATAGTTACATCATCTTCATCTATCATATAATTCCCTTCACCTGCTACCTAAAATGAGACAACCAAATACATAACAGAACTAGCAAAAAATATCAGATGCATTGATAAAAGAAACAGGATGTACTCTGTGCCACAAGTCTGATAACAGATGAAACAGGGAGATTCCAATGGAGAGCAGTATAGCCCCATCCCCAACTCAGAAACGGACCAAGCATCAGGAGACAGATGAGGGGGATGAAGGCACGGATGTCCGTTACTTTACTGTCTTCTCTACGTCTGTATCTGCAACGGTCCAGTAAAAGAAACAGGGCGGGGGGGGGGGGGGGGGGAGGAAGGAAAGAAGGGGGGACGGGGGGAGGGAGGGAGGTTGGTTGGTTACGAACGCCCTTCAGAGGCTCACTACAGAGCACATTTATTGGATTTCCTCAGACATCTCAGTTGCCCTCTAACTCGTCACCTTCCCACTGCCAAGAAAGAAGAGGGGAAAAGTAAGTAAGGACACTTCCTTTGTGGGTGGGAAACTTAAGCAACAAAACTGGACCATTCCTGTCATCATGGGAGAAAAACCAAGACTGCTTAACTGTAAAGCACCTCATTGTAACTGCAAGCCAGGTTTGTGGTCCACAGGACTAGTAAGGCAGCTGTGTTTCTCCCTTTGCTTTTCAAAAGCAAAGCCAGACTAGAAACTCTTATGTAATTTGTATCTCAACGTGGTTCTTCAGATTACCTTCTCAAATCTGTAAGTGGTTCCATCTGTTTCTATGGGGAGTTTGGGTTAGGCTGACTTCAGAAAATGAGGGAAGGAACCTCAGCATCCCTACAACTGGTTTTGGTACACTGCCTGAGTGATATTAAGACATAACAACCAGAGGGCTGCAGAGAGGGCTCAGCAATTAAGAGGACCAGCTGCTCTTCAGAGGACCCAGATTTGAGTCACAGCACCCACACTGCAGCTCACAACTGTCTTTAACTCCAGTCCCAGGGTTTCAACACCATCTTCTGGCCTCCGCAGACACTGACTGCACGGGACATACAGACATACATGCAGTCAAAACACCCACACACATAAAATAAAAAAGTTTAAAAAAAAAAACAAAAACAAAACTAGGACTGGAGAGAGCTCAACAGATAAGAAACTGCTCTTCCACAGGACCTGGGTTCCATCCCCAGCACCCACGTGGCAGCTAACAACCTGCCCTAACTACAGTTCCAGAGGACCTGATGCCCTTCTGGCCTCCACAGACACCAACCATGTATGTGGTGCAGAAACATACATGCAGGCAAACATTCATACTCCAATCATCATCATCATCTCAAAATTTTAAATAAAATATAAAACAAAATATTAATGAGAAAAAAGGACCTGGAAACTAATTTTTTTCCAAGCTTCTGCTTGTTCCTACCAACCCAATAGGGACAGAGGGACAGAGCACCCTGCAGAGGTGAGAATGGCACCATCACTTCAAACAGGCAACTGGAAGGAAAGGGAACCTGTAAATTAGAGAAAGTCTGAGAGAACTCTGACGGTATGTGGGCCTAATCTGGATCCTAATTCAGACAGACACTATAAAAACAGCCAGGCATGGTGGCACACCTCTAATCCCAGCTCTCAGGCTTGGTATCTCAAGGTATCTCACTTTCAGCATAGCTGGCAATACTTTCTGAATAATATACTGCTCAAGCCACTAACTCTACAATTATGTGACTGAGATGTTTCATCTCCCAATAGCTACTCCTAGCCCTGCCACACAGTGCCAAGTCTCAGTTGCTATCCACAACATCCTCATACCTTCAAAATCAGTAACACCTGGTGACTCTTACACTACCAAGTTTGGCTGCCAGCATGAGATGCAGCCTTGGTCCCTTCTGTATGGCTGACCGTAAGGAAATACTCCCAGGTTTATGATCCTCAATGATGATGCTGGTCTTTTGTTTTTGTTTATTTGTTTTTGTTTTTCAAGACAGGGTTTGTGTGGCCCTGGCTGTCCTGGAACTTGCCCTGTAGACCAGGCTGGCCTTCAACTCAGAGATTTGCCTGCCTCTGCCTCCTGAGTGCTGGGATTAAAGGTGTATGCTACCACTGCCTGGCATGATGCTGGTCTCTTCTTAACCACTATTTTCTCAGCTCCACTAACCAGCATCAATTGTCCCAGTAAAACCAACGTTTCACTTCAGTGGTTGCTGGTCTCTTGTTAATCACAGCTGATTCTTCAGCACCAGCTGACCAGAACCACAGATTCCTAAGTCAAAATATCACATAAAAGGCCCCAGTAGAATCTTTGCTTCTTTCTGAAACCTCATAAAAGACCTTCCAAGCTCCCACAGAACAGCGCACTGAGCTCTGAGCTTTTGTAGCCCAATACTCAAATGCCACAACAATCCTCCCAAAAACATACGGTCAGTCATATCATAGTAAACCCCACTCCTGGTACCAATTTTCATCTTAATTAGGGTTTCTGTTGCTGTGATAAAACAACATGACCCAAATCAACTTGGGGTGAAAAGGATTTACTTCATATTACAACCTGTATGTAGTCCATTATCCAAGGAACTGCTCAATTCAGGAACCTGGAGGCAAGAATTTATGCAGAGGACATGGAAGAGCACTGCTTGCTGGCCTGCTCCCCAACACTTGCTCCACCTGCTCTCTGATAGATTTCCAGGACCACCTGCCCAGGGTGGGACTACACACAAAGGCTGGGCTCTCCCACATCCATCACTAATTAAGAAACTGTCCCACAGGCTTGCCCACAGGCCAATCTGGTAGGAGGCATTTTCTCAATTGATGTTCTCTCTTCCCAAATGACTCTAGCCAGTGTCAAGTTCACATAAAAACTGGTCAACACAGCAAGGAAAGCCCCTTCATTTGTCCTTGCTGTGGATTGGTGGACAGCTGACACATATCTACCCCATGAGAACTGGGAAAACTCCATTGGCAGCATTAAAGAGAGAATCTTTCTGTATGATCAACACCAAAGACAATGAGACACTGGCTGCATTTCCTTCTTTTAAATGTCAGCATGTAAAGCACAATGCATGTAAAGTGACTAACACCTGGGAGTTAAGGAAGCATTTTTTGCTTACCAGCTTATGGACAAAAAGCCTATATACTGATGATTGTGTATATATATAATGACAGGATCTAGAATCAGCTAGAAGATGAACATGTATGCAAAGGAAATTCTAAATAGTTAATAGAGATGAGAAGATCCATCCTAGATGTGGGCAGCATCAATCTATAGGCTGAGATCTTAGAATGCACAGAAAGGAGAAAGCAAGCTAAGCAGAAGCATGCATCAGTCTCAAAACACACCTTTCCTTTCTTAAAATAATAAAAATTTTAAGAACTTTAAATGACTTCAGCAGTTGAAAGCATTGCTGCCCTTCCAGAGGGCCCACATTCAATTCTCAATACCCACAAGGCAGCTCACAACCATCTAATTCATTCCATGCGGTCTGGTGCCTTCTTTTGACTTCCACAGGTACCAATTATGCATGTAGTGTATGGGTATACATGCAGGCAAAACACCCATATACATAATAAAATAAAAATTTTAAAAATTAAAGAATTTTGAAAGGAAGAGGGAGAACCTTGTTTAAAAAAGAGAGAGAGAGAAAGTAGAAGAGCCAGTGAGGTGGCCCTGGTAAAAGTCCTTTCCATGAGCCTGACAATGCACACTCAAGCCTCTGAACTCAAGGTGGAAGGAGAGGACTCCTGAAAGCTGTCCTCAGATCTTCAAATGCATGCTGTGACACCTGAGTATCTATTTTGTCTGTCTGTCTGTCTGTCTGTCTGTCTGTCTCTCTCTCTCTCTCTCTCTCTCTCTCACATACACACACACACACCACTAATAATAATAATAATAATAATAATAATAATAATAATAAAATAATAATAATAATGGTAATAATACATTTTAAATCAGGAGAGAAATGGGGGAGGGTACAAACATGGTACAGACAGTACAAACTTTTGTGGAAGTCATTCCAGGATAGTCTTCACTTTATACTGAAGTGTTTTCAAGGAATTTTTAATCAGAGAAACTCAACAACTCATTTCTAACAAAGTTTGTCTTGTTCATCTACTTTCAAACACTGCAATGTACACAACTTATGAGGTTTCCCTACAGACTTCTACGAAATCTACACAGCCAAAGGAAATTAAATCAGTACTTCAACCTGACATCTGTGGGCCAGGCAGGAGATGGCTCAGCGGTAAAGGCACCTGCTGCCAAGCCTAAGCAACTGAGTTTAATCCCTGGAGCCCCAGTGGTGGAAGGGGAAACTGACCTTCACATACACGATTCAGCACACACACGTACAGAAAACAAAACCACTATTCCCAACAACCAAGAGTAAGTAAGGAAACTACAGGGAATAATATGCTGTATTATTTTCAAAAGCTTAAAGAACAGAACTTAAATGCTTCACTATAAAGAAATGTGAGACAGATATACTGAACACAACTCAAATATTACACAATGTACACATATCAAAATAGCACATGAAAACTCACAATGTGTACAATTCTTAGAGAACTTTCTGAGGTTGGTTTTGTTTTGTCTTGAGACAGAATCCCATGTCTGGAATTCATGATCCTCCTGTCTCCACAGGATGTGGGATGTGCAACCACCACTTGGTTTATGTAGTGCTGAGGACTGAACCCACAACAACATACACATTAGGCAGACACTACCAACACAGCTACATACACAGCCCAATTTTTATGTTTTTATGTATCCATTAAAAAATAAACTTAAATGCTGTGCATGGTGGTACACACTTTTAATCTCAGCACTGAGGGAAGACACAGGGGATCTGTCAGTTCAAGCCCAGCATGGTCTACATAGCAAGCTTCAGGATAAATGATGTATGTTTATCTCAAAAGTCATTATAATAATACATTTTAAAATAAAAACTTCAGTGGGAGCCAGGCAGTGGTGCCACATGCCTTTAATCCAAGCATTTGGGAAGCAGCGGCAGGTGGACTTCTGTGAGTTTAAGGCTAGCCTGGTCTATAAAGAGTTCCAGTGTAGCCAGGGCTACACAGTGAAACCTTGTCTCAGGGGGAAAAAAAAAAAAAGAGGAGGAAGAGGAGGAGAAGAAAACCTTTATATTGGAAAAGGGATAGTCAATGTTAAGATTCCAGTCAACACCACCAAACTGCTTTCCGCTAAACTATTTTTCCAAAGTTGCTATAAGGATACCATGAAAACTTTATCAAATATTGCACCAACATCTTTCATCTATTTTTTATACGGAAGGACATTTTCAAATCACTTTTGCTACAAAGATAATTAACAATTCACAAACATGTGGCTTCACCACATCCAAGCCACTGCTGAGAAAGCAGACCCTAGAAGCCATGCCCCTAAGCCAGCGCTGTCCTCAGCATTCAGGGCACTGAGACTGGACCGTGGGGCTACAGTCACCTCCTACCTTCTTCTTTCCCAAGACAGCAGGAGACGGCATCTAATGACCTGTTGTATGAAAACTCTAAAGACTCAGGACAAACTTCTGTGCGAGTCTGCAGCACTGGCCAACCACAGCCAATGTTCCAGTAATACACTTGCCACTCCAAGGCACTCAACTGAAAACCAGTTCTCATCATCCGCTGGTACCTTCAACGACTGACTTCGCCAGGGTCTTTGTGACTTTCCAACATTCCAGATGGACTCCACATTCCATTTCAGAGGCGGGGGTGGGGACAAGAGAGGGTAAAGGGGGGAAGGGACAAAGTTTATCATGTTTCTCTTGAATACAGAATTTTGATTTGAAAACTATATGTAAATAGGTCATGGTTTTACACACACACACACACACACACACACACACAAAGGTAGAAGGGAAAACAGCTGAGAAACAGAAAGGCCCAGGTTGGGGTGAGGAAGAGAGACAGAAGGAAGGTAGTAGGAAGTCCAAGTATATGATGTATTGAATGCAGACAATATATGGTCAAGGTAGCTTGAATAAAAATGTCTACAAAATCCATGACACTGCACAATCAATGCAGCTAACTATTTTCTACAGCAGAAGATGAAGGGAAGTGGGAATAAGAACAAAATATGATGATATATTTATATGAAATCTATTACCTTATATGTGAACTAAAAACAATCTACTCTAAAGGTAGAAGTTGGGTCCATGTAATCGCAGCATTTATGAGGTCAAGGCACAAGAATTATGAGTGAAAGGCCAGCCTAAACTACACAGAGACCCAGGCTCATAAAAAGACAGACGCAAAAGCAGACACTACTGAGCACCAACAGCTCTCTGCACACTCGCATAGTTCCCTTTCCCAGGCATAACTCACACCAGCCACAGAACAGGAGCAGAATCTCCTCAACTGCTTTCAAGCTGCTTAATGAAAACTCTCCTCCAGTGATCAAATTACCTCCTACTGCAATAAAGCAGTGTTGGCTGAGGGCGGGAGAGGTGCACATACAAACAGCTTACATATTCTTCTGGAGAGTACAGGACAGCATTTAGAACAGAAGGCTCTAGAACTAAACAGCCTAGGTTCAAAGCCAGGCTCTGTCTTTAGTTAAGAGAATGACCCCAAGCATTCTTAATTCCGTTAAGTTCCTGAGACTTGAAGGGCCTCAATTTTCTCACAGGATTCCTCCTACAATAATAAATTTCAGTCATACTGTGTTACTAAAGGACTCAATAGTAAACACAAGTCATAGTGCCATGCCAGGGACACAGGAAGATCAAGCAAGGCCATCTGTTATCAGTTATGATCCAATGCCTTTCCGAAGAGACTGACTCCATGGAACTTAAAGTGTACACCAACATAATGATGCTCACGTATTAGCTAAGGAAAGCAATGCAGTATCAGACACGGCCAGCTGTGGCTACGCTGCCAATGACTGCCTCATTTCTAAGCCCTGAACATGGTCAGTGTTTTAAGTCGAGTACTGTTCCCCAAACTGCTAGTCAAACATAACAAGTTTGCCAACAGAAAGAAAAGTATCTCATTTCTTTTAGTTCTTACATGAACCACAGAACATCAAAGGACAGAAGGGAAGAAAGGAAGAAAATTGAAATAAAATCTAAAATAAACACAAGTTGGAGCCAGGGGGAATATGTATATACAAAAACATAACCTTAAGAATACACTAACAGGCAGGCATTGATGGCTCACGCCTTTAATCCCAGCACTCGGGAGGCAGAGCCAGGCAGATCTCTGTGAGTTCGAGGCCAGCCTGGTCTACAGAGCGAGATCCAGGACAGGCACCAAAACTACACAGAGAAACCCTGTATCGGAAAATCAAAAATTAAAGAATACACTGGGCGAGGGTGGCAATTTGGCCAGGATGCAATATATTTGAGAAGAATAATTAAAAAAGAATGCACTAACAGCCAGGTATGGTGGTGCACACTTTTGATCCCAGCACTTCAGAGACAGAAAGAGGATCTCTGTGAGTTTGAGGCCAACCTGGGCTACATAGTAAGCATAGTAAGTTCCAGACCAGCCGGAGGTACATAGAGACCCTGTCTCAAAGAGAAAAATACACTACAATTAGATCTCTCCTGCTCTGTCTTAGAGATCCTTCAGAATGTCTCTGTAACTGTTTACTTCTGAGCTATAGTCTGACTCGTTACTAGTACAGGCTAAAGCATACACAAAGCTATATTCATACAAACCTGCTTTCAGGGACAAGGACAATAATACTCCGATATTTATTTCAAACACATGACAACTAAATATGCTATAAATGAACTACTTCGTTACTCAAAGAATCAGTTAGGAACATAAACCCTAGACACCACATAGTACCTAACAGGATTCCCACATTATTTACATAAGAAATTACATGATGTTTAGGATTTGCTTCAAAATATTATGGGTAGGTGGGCAGTGTGAGAGTCAGGGAACAGAGAGGAAATACGCATGAAACATTCCAGGCCAGCACTACTAACTGCTGAAGTCATGAGGGCACATGGACTCTCTGTTATTGTTCTCTCTACTCATGAACATACTGCAAACTTCCGAAACAGAATGCCAAAAGGAAGCAGAGAAGGACGTGTCGGCCTAGGTGTAAAGTCCTAGCACTGGAGAAGTGGAAACAGAGAACAAGGGGTTCAAAGCCAGTCCTCAGCTAGAGACCAGCCTACATGACAGGAGACGGTCTCAGAAAAAGGCCTCACTTTTCCATAACTGATAATGTTATGGCGGGTACTACTTACAAAAAAAAAAAAAAAAAAAAAAAAAAACAAAGAAAAAAACACAGCAAAAAAAAAAAAAAAAAAAAAAAAATATGGCTTCAAAAAATTCCACACACACATACAAAGAAAAAAGTCCTTTAAAAAAGAGCCTCTTCCACTGATGTCCTGTGTGCACAGGTCACAGATCCACAGAATGGTCTAGAATCAACCCTTCCTAACTCACGCTCATAGCACCGAGGATGAGAGTAAACTGGCATCGTGCAGGCAGAGACCACATCTGCACTGCACACGCACCAAACCGACAGCCCTTTTCAGGGCTGCAGAAGTTACAAATGCCCTCCATAGAGCGCATTCTGCTTCCTGTTTCAAGGTGGGGGCACTCAGGGAGAAACCAGTTTTCACATTCCCATATGTGCCTAATTTAAAACAGACATGCTTGGCATTAGGAAAATAAAGACATGAGCTTTACTGATTTCAATGGCCATGACCCAAAAAACAGTTCTGGCTACAAGTGCATAGGGAAATCTTGATTTCTTCTTCAGACAGGCTTAAGTCATTACTTGACGCTCTTAATTTGTCCCATACATAATTTTTATCTACTTTACGGAGGAAATTTTTTCTTTTCTTCATTGAGAGAAGTGAACAAGGAAACTTTTCCAGAGACACATCCATTCATCTGCTTTTCTTTCTACTGCAGAAGGATTAGGCAGAAGGTACCAGGAAGAAGCACAAGAGTGTCATAGTAAATACAGGCTCCCAAAGCCTCAGCTGACTATGAACACTGTCTAGATACAACCAGGGCCACGTTTGCTTTTCCAACACTTCTGAAAGCACTTGGCGTCGTTTTCCAATAACCCTCACTGCACTAGACTTCCTTGTTTTTTCAGTAGTATTTCAAAACCTTGACACATTTATTGAGCTATTTTTGGAAGACCTCAGTCTGTCTACCTTCAGGGCTCATGATGTAAATATATAAAAGCTACAGGACATCCCTTTAGCTACAAAACTTGGCAGGCTTCCTGGGTCTCCAAGAAAATTCCAATTAGCTACTTTACGAACAGCAAGAGTACAATGGAGAAGGGACGGCTGTAAACCCAGGAGACTGGCCATGCCTGCCGGTCCATTTCTCAACTGCTGAGTGACCTCCATTTAACCTCTTCCTGGCTTGCTTTTCTCACCTGTCAGATCTACTCAACAGAATTTTTAAAAAAATAAATTCCTAAAGTCGAATGAGGCCGACCTCTAGCTTCCACATGCACATATGTACACCTGCACACACACACACACACATACAGATCTAAAATGGAACTGAAAAACTTTTATTTTTGAGCCTAACTTCAGGAATTCTTTTTAACTTTTTTTTTTAAGAATTATTATGTATAGTGTTTCGCCTGCATGCCAGAAGAGGGCACCAATCTCATTATAGATGGCTGTGAGCCACCACGTGGTTGCTGGGAATTGAACTGAGGACCTCTGGAAGAGCAGCCAGTCAGTGCTCTTAACCTCTGAGCCATCTCTCCAGCCCCAACTTCAGGAATTTCATAGCTTCCAACATAGCTGAACTAAGGGCTGATATCAAGAAAACCAGCCAGGCGGCGGTGGCACATGCCTTTAACCCCTGCACTAGGAGGCAGAGCCAGGAGGATCTCTGTGAGTTCGAGGCCAGCCTGTGCTACAGAGTGAGATCAAGGACAGGCTCCAAAACTACACAGAAAAACCCTGTCTTGAGGGAAAAAAAAAAGTATTTTTGAAGTATAATCAAAGCACTTTACATGGCTCATCTTTCTAAGTTGAAGAATGGAAAAAGAGAGTGGGGGCCGTATGAAAAGAGATTAAAACAAGCTAACTCTAATCAAAATGTAAAGTAAATAGGTATATTATTTATAGGTACAAGAAACTGGAGCGGAGAGACACCAGCAAGACTGCACAGGCTTCTCCAGCGTTGTTCCGGCGGCGGCGGCGGCGGAGGTGGCGAGGAAACAACTATCCATGCACAGAAGTACCTCCACGTGAGCCGAGGGAACCAGAGAGTGGCTAGGAAACGCCGATGAAACCAAATTCTTGACTTCCAGCAGGTCCTGTTCCCTTAAAAAATACCCAAGACTTAACAAATCACAAAACGAAAAGTATTCCATCATTTTTTTTCAAAAGTCAAAAACACAAGACAATTGTGTTACTTGGAGACCAAACACACAGAAAACAAAATCAGAAGCATCGAAAGTGGTGGCCTCTGGGGAGCTGAAGCTGTCGGGAAGACTTAGGGCACTGGTCTGCCTGCTCTTTCCCTTGTAGTCCCAAAGCATGCCTGACTTTCTAAATCATGTCAAAGTACTCTAGGGAGGGCGACTTCCACTGTAAATTAAATAGCAAAAAGTGTAAAACCACACGAAAGAAAAAACTGGCTGGGGAGGGGAGCAAGCCGCACTTATTTTTATGTTCTAAACTCTGGCACGTTTTGCTAATGTTGGAAAAACAGGAGGAGCGTTACATGAAAGCAAGTTGAAGGTCATTCCCCACTTGAGTATGGAGGTGGAGCTCTGGGGTACACTTGGCAAGCATGCAGCCCTGGGTTCAATCACAATAAAAGTAAAAAATCACACAACCCAAAGTAGTGCTTGGTCATGGTATACTGTTACTCGGTGCTTCAAGATCACACCTTAGGAAGAAATGAAGGGCCTATCTCCTCCAAAAGCCAGACACTGAGGATGCCAATGGCTCTGAAATGAAGGCCAGTTCTGAAGAAGAGCATCAAATAACTTGAGTAGTTCCTGGCCCCGTCATACAAAACGAACCTTCAGCCAACACACCCCCTGAGTGCAGTGAGTAACTCATTCAATTCTCAAGCCTCAGCTATTCCAAAGGATTAAGGACACAAAAATGTGTAAATATAGTCAAAAACAGCCTTCTTATTTTCTGGTTTGGTTTTTCTGGAACTTCCTTCTCTCTTTCTTTTCTAACGTGCCATTGATTATGGATGTCTCTGCCCTTGGTTACTTACAATGGAACCTAGAAAAGAAAGGAAAAAAAAAAAAAAAAAGCCCAGAAGACCCAGCAAACCTGTCTATGGCTGTGACGCCACCAGAAGCTTAAAGGCTGTAGACCAGGAAGATGGCTTAGTGCGTAGAGGTGTTGCAACCAAGCCTGAGGATCTGAGTTCAACCCCTGAAACCCACAAAGAATGAATTCCCATAAGCCGTCCTCTGACCTCCACAGGTGTGCCATGGTATGTGCAAGCCTACATACACAAACATAAACCCGCACACAAATAAATGTAAAAACAAATTTGAAGCCACAGGTGTCAAATAAAAGCCTACACCTAGGGAATAATCTTGCAGAAATGGAAATGGGTGGGGGATTATATCATTTTTCTAGATCTAATTACAAATCAAAAGAAAATACAAGACACAGGGATGGGTTAACTACACTACAGTGAAAACAGCAAAATCATCTGTGGTTAACACACAAGACAATCAATTAGGCTTCTTCAACAAATAATTGAAAGGAAAAATAAGAAATAAAGAGGCACCTAAACCTGAAGGGCCAGACAGACATACCAATGGGTTATATATACAAATCTGAACTGAATCTTGAGCCAAAGAAACTTTTTCAAAAATTGACACTCGGGAGAGTAGAGGGATGGCTTAATGGTTAAGAGCACTCGCTACTCTTGCACAGGACCTAGGTTCCATACCCAGCATCCAGGGTACCTCACAACTGTCTACAACTCTAATTCCAGGGAATCCAACATCCTCTTCTGGCCTCCACAAGGCCCAGGCACAAATGTGGTACATAGACATGCGTTCAGGCAAACATTCATATACATTAAAAAACTTTTAAAAAATGACATTCATTAAACTGACACTTAACTAGTTGGGCACGGTGGGCATAGACCTATAGTCTCAACATTCAGGAGGCTGAGGCAGGGAGATCACAAGTTCAAGGCCAACTCACTCGGGCTAGATGAAAGAGTTTGAGACCAGACCAAACTACAAAAGGAGTTTGAAGCCCATGTGGGCTACATAGTAAGACCCTGTCTCAATGCCTCCCACTTAAAAATTTGGCACTCTGCTGGGCAGTGGTGGCTCACGCCTTTAATCCCAGCACTGGTGAGGCAGAGCCAGGCGTTATCTCTGTGAGTTCGAGACCAGCCTGATCTACAGACCAAGATCCAGGACAGACACCAAAGTTACACAAAGAAACCCTGTCTCGAAAAACAAAACAAACAAACCAAAAAAAATGGCACTCTGATTGAGAAAATCAAAGCACTTGGGGCTGGAGAGCTGTCTCAGCGGTTAAGAAAACATACTGCTCTTGCACAGCACCTCAGTTTGGATCACAAGGGCCTACACTAGGCAGCTCACAACCACACGTAACTCCAGCTCCAGGGGACTTTTATAACCATTTCTGACCTTCAAAGACAACCACAAGCACTGTGACCACACTAACATTCAGGCGCGCACACACACATTGAACATGAACATAAATAAAAAAGAATTTAAAAAGGAAAAAACTGGGACTCGAGACCTTAATGCTGACAAGTGAACAACTCTTGTGACTTTGAGAAACGTTTAGTGTAATGAGGGTATCGAATTAAGGTTATCAAACAGTGTTTATCATCTAAAACTGAAAATGAAAGGAAAAATACAATTAAAACAGACAGAGAGCTCAGGAAGCCCTAGGTTTGACACCCCCTCCCCCAGCACCACATCAATCAGGTGCTGTGGGTGGCTAGCAAATCCTTGTATTCTGACCACTTGAAAGGTGGAGGCAGGAGGATCAGAAGTTCAAGTTCATCTTAAGCTACATAGTGAGCCTGAGCTACATGAGACTTTGTCTCAAAAAAAGTAGTTTTTCAAAATGTAGAAGATACAGAAAACGAGACTTGACTCGCATATCAAGCTGCAGCCTCAAAATGTGAACTTTGGTTTCTCACTCTCTGACTCTGACATCTGGTAATGATCAAAATGACCAAACAACCAGATAATTAGCTCACTGTGCCCTGAGATGCAAGAGGTGGTCAGACTTGTTTTGTGAACATTTCTACATGATACACACACTTCTCTGTCCTCTGTAAGTCATGAAACCCTATTCATTCTCAGCATGTGAAAGGTGTATCAGTACTGCTTGCCCATAAAAGCTTCACTTTCCTTTCTTCAAAACACTGCCATTCCTAGGACCTCAAATAAAACTGCTTTAGTTTCTGAGTCTGAACTGACAGGGTGGTGCATAATGAAACAGAAAGGATGAAACGAAAAACATCACTTTGAAAAGCCAAGTAATATATAAATCAGGCACAGCTGTGGGCTATGGGAGTCTAAAACTAGGCTTTATGCAATGAAGCAGATTACTTAACGGCAAATAAGGAAGTCTAGAACCAAACCAGAGGAGGAACACTTCCATCATGACCCTGACAGTGACCCAAAAGTAATGCTTCACAAAGAGAGAGGCAAGAAATGACCACTGGCCCAAGAAGAAGGAAAAAGCTCCACTGTAAGCAACAGCTACTTCAAGTTCACACCGACCCAGGCGTTTTTTCACCTTTCAACTGCTATTTAAGACATGGAGTATAAATTTAGTCGTTAGTGCACCCAATGCAAGTGAATGAATTGGTCTAGAGCAGTGGTTCACAACCTGCAGCTCCTGCCCCCCACATTTCCTGCATATTAGATATTTACATTACAATTCATAACTGTAGCATATTTACTGTTATGAAGTAGCAAGGAATCATTTCATGGTGTGGGGGAGGGGTGTCAACACAACATGAGGAACTGTATTAAAGGGTCACAGCATTAGGAAGGTCGAGAAGCACTGGTTTAGAGGTAAAATGAAAAAGAAGTGGGGGGAACTAAAAGAAGAAAGAATTAGCATAAAAATAATGTAAGCTCTGTCTGGCTGACAGTCCTTCCAATAGAGGGGTATGGACCCAGTGTTGCTACCATCCTCCACGTTTCCTACCCAAAATAAAAGTGTTTGTGTTAGACTAAAATTAAACATTATACTGAGGGAATCTATGTCTGCAGGTGTATTTCCCACATAAAACAACGTGCTGGATTTACAAAGGTTACATTTTAGTGTGTTTTTCGCCAGAGTTTAAACAATCAATACAGCATCCACTTACTATGAGCCTTATTACAACAAGTTTACTGCAACTATAGAGAAAAGAAGTTGTAACACAGCATATGCAAACATTTTATACTCGGGATCCGTTACCTCTGGCAACACCACAAAGACTACACTCTCCCTGTATTGTTGAAACCAGATTCCCAAGAGCTTTACCACATACATACAACTTTGTGCATTATTTAAAAAGATGGACAAGATTAAGTCAATAGTTTTGTAAAGGTTCAAAAATTCTGAAGATACTGTACTAAAAATAGTTTTCAAAAGGCATTTCAGCCGTAAGAAATTCCAGCCTCATATGGGACTGCATTTCCACCCAGATAACTGGTTCCTGACTACTGCAAAAAAATGTGCTTTCCCCACAGTCACAGCAACCCACTGGGGCTTTTCATAACCTAACAATTCTCACAGGGGCCAGGCACTATGTGAAACATTGTATAAACACTGGCTCATTTAATCTCCTATCACGCTAGGAGGTAAGTGTGATTTTTACACACACACACACACCCCATTGAAGAAATGGCTTTGTGCAATACTTTGCTCCACGTCCCTGGCAGAGTGGCAGCCTAGCCAACACCAACTAGCACAAACTTGCTAGTGACCCTCTCTCATCAACAATTCCACCACAGGAAATTTCTAAGGAAGTAAAAGCAGTCTTCAAGCTCACAGGTAAGAATGTCAGCGGCTAAGATCGTCTATCGGAACTCAGTTTCACCTTGACAGCGGCACAAAAGGGATCACCTGAGGGATCACCTGAGGAACTCAATGGAAAGGAAGTGAGTACAATCAAGCGGGGGAGGGGAAGTGATGGAGTACAACAGTGGAACAAAGAGAGAGAACACGGCTCTCAAGACTTGGAGTTCCTGATCTCAGACACTGAAGAACTAGGTCTGGGGCTGTGGCTCCGCTGCTACAGGGCAGCCCTGGGTTTGATCTCCAGCACCACCATGTAAACAGGGTGCTCAAGGTCCTCCACTGTTCCATACCAAGTTCAAGGTCAGCCTTGTCTACAAGAAAACTCATCTCATACACTAATAAATAAAAAATAAGAACTGAATTAGATTAGCAATTTGAAACCTTTTCTGATGCCCTAAATAACCTCATATCCATATTTTATCTTTCTCCATGTCCACCCACCTCTCAGGGTAACCTCTTTCACGTACTCATTCATCCAAACATAACTCACACACAAACATAACCTAACTTCTTGACTTGCTACAGTCCGAGGCATACCCCAAGCAACACATTCTCACTAACCCTCTTTCTATCCTCAGGTCAGGAGTGTGAATTAAATCATGGCTAAGCTTCCTTCTGACCAAGTTTAGGGTCGGGTGTGTGAGTGTGTGTGTGTGTGTGTGTGTGTGTGTGTGTGTGTGTGTTTTCTTAAGAAGTAGCCTCTTTGGATAAAAGGAGGAAAAACAAAGAACAGTGGCAAAATACAAATTACATTTGAATGTCTTCAAACTACCGGGATGTATGTACACTGGTCAAAGATTGGTGATTCTAAAAAAAAATAATGAGTAAACTCGGCAAAGTTGTTACAATTCTGATGGGTTCAGCTCCAAAGTACATCCAGAGATCTGGAAACCTGAACTTAGGGTTTGAAAAAGATAACTAGACAGTTGGTAACTGGACCTATATGCTATATGCCGTTTTTTTTGTTTTTTTTTTTTTCTCTATTCTGCCTCCTCTTACATGCCATTTTTTAAGCCACCTAAAGGGTGCTAAATAAAAAACGTGATAAAATGAGAAAAATAAAAAAAATCAGAGAGTTATCTGAGTGAAATATACTTAACAGTGCTGAGAATATGAAGTGAACTCAATTTCCATCTTGAGTAAAAAAACAGAATATGAATGTACTGATAGACTATGAAGGTCTGACTTGGTGTCTGAGATTACTTTAAAAAGGAAAACTCAGAAAACCTCTTTTTTTTTTTCCCAGAAAAATTCTTGTTAAAATAAACGCTATTCCTCAAACCAGTGAAACAGTATATAGATGATTTACCATTCTAGACACGGAAAACACCCATCAAAAAAATCTGCAGATCCCAAACCAATCAAAAGAACAAGCAGAAACTATATCCAGAGATGGTTATTAAGCAAGTCCTCTTTATTATTTATATGATGTTTCTTTGTAAGCTATGACCAATTTCTACAAAGTCAAGCTTTCAAGGTACCCCACTGGAATGCTAGCACTTAAGACACGGAGACAAGAGGATCAGGAGTTCAAAGCCGACCTTAGGCACATAGTAGGTTCAATACCAACCTGAACTGTATGAGACTCTGGGGTTTTGTTGTTGTTTGTTTTGTTTATCTTTTTTGTTTTGTTTTATTTTTTGAGACAGGGCTTTTCTACATAGTCCTGGCTGTACTAGAATTCACAATGTAGACCAAGCTGACCTTGAACTCACAAAAATCTACCTGCTTCTGCCTCCCAAGTACTGGGACTGAAGGCATGCGCCAACATGCCAGTGGAGACCCTGGTTCTGTTGTTGTTGTTGTTGTTTTAATACACTCAAGAAGGCTGGTAAGACGGCTCACAGTTAAGAGCACTTGCTGTTCTTGCAGAGGATCCAGGTTTGATTTCCAGCTCCCTTGGGGCTTACAACAGCCTGTAACTCCAGTTCCAACCAAACCAGCACCCTCTTTTGGCCTGTGTGAGCACTAGGCACCCACATGGTGCACATACATACATGCAGGCAAAATAATCACACACATGAAATAAAATAAACCTTTAAAAAATAGACAAAAAAGGTCCAGTGATTTAAATTTTCAACTAGTGAGTATAATACAACGGTTCCCCATCTAGCAAGTATATGTAAAATCTGTGTGTGCTATGTGTGTTATATATGTATATTTCCTTCTATTTCATACAAAATATACAAACACATATACTTTATAGAAAGAACAACCCCCCAAAAAGTTGTAATTATCAATTGTCAATTGTTTCTAGATATATTAGAGATGGGTTTTGTTTTTTGTTTGTTTTTTGTTTGATTTCCTTTCTGGCTTACTTATGACTTACTTCTAAGCAACTACACTATCAATAAGTACTGTGGTGGCCATATCCCTACAGTTAATGACACAAAGCAGTCATTCCATCTTAGATTTTAGTTTGGGACACTGCCCAGACAGACAAATGATAGAAATCTTATTGACTATCAAGTTACTGGTTCATGCCAAAACATGCCATTCCCAAAGGATGCTCTGTCTGCCATCTGTGAAGGAATCACATACAAATCCTCTATTTACTCAGGTTTTCCAAAGCAGCTAGAAAAGGTCTGTGTGTGGAGGGGAGAAGGGACAGGATGAAGAGGAGATTTGCTGACTCCTAAAAGTTCAGCCCTGAGACTGAGTCCAAGATTCTCTAAAAGAGCAGTAAATTAAGGTTTGGCCAGTATTTGCTGACTATGGAAGCCAGAATAAACATTTACTTGAGGCATTTAACTCTGTAAGAGTACCCAGTGGTTAGGTACAGCAACTCCAATCTGGGAAGAGAAGAGAAAAAAAAAAAAAGCAAGTCCACTAGAACTGTTTCTAAATAAAGGTAGGGTGGAGGAGATAGGCACATTTCCTTTGTTATCTCTAATAAACAATACAGACTTCAGAAAGGCAACATGCCAGTTGGTGGTATTGATCTCTAGAAACTTCTGCTGCCTTGCTTAAAAAGAAAACAAACTAGCAATTTCTCTTTTCAAAAATGTCTACCCACAGCTATCTCAGCTGAAATAAAGAAAAAGCCTATGCTTTACTGTGGAAACAGAAACAAAAATCAGACCTCCAACTATATAATATGAACCACACATTCCTAAATAAAATGGCAAAGATACAACCTTTGTAGGTCACTAGCCGCAGCAATACGAGGTGGTGATTCAGAGCAGACTAAATGTTAAGCATAACTCTACAGAATTACTAGTTACAGCGAAAATTTACCAATAAATATTTTGGTTGAGGACTGCTTTGTCATCTTCGTAAGTATTTTTAGTTGGAAGCATGTGTTTGGGTAGCCCACAAGGACATGATTCTGATTTTTAAATATCTATTTTTTACATTCTGGTCACTGGTTAGGTTTCTAAACTCAAATCTTTAGAACCGGTCATTTGAAAAGGGTAAACCACAAGAACGTTACATGAAAAAGCAGAAGACCCAAGCTTACCAACTCAGGTCAGCAAAGCTAAGCTGGAAGGCTCAGGGTTCTCACAAATCTAAAGATGGGTCTCCCTGGTCCAGATGCACAAGTAACACAAAACATACATGAACAAAATGTCCTCAAGTCATCCCTCAAGTACAACAAGACTTATGAGTTTCCTTACTTTTCATTCCTCAAGTACAAGACTTCTGAGTTTCCTTACTTTTCTATCTGTAGTTATTTGGGAGTGGGTGGCGTGCATCCACTCAGATTCTTCCCCTAAAGCTCCAAATGGGCTTCTTTCTAATTGGACCTAAAAATTCGTATTTTAAATACCCATAATCAACTATTCGGAAACGTCCTACAGCAGTTTACATTTCTTATAGAAACACCAAACAGGTCGCTGAAAAATCTATTAAGATGAGTAATGTTAAATAATGGCACTGCTCCTGGTTCTTTTAAACAATTCCCCGTCTAATTTAGACTTCAAGAGCTTTGAGAGTTGGTAGCTCAATCCATCCACACACTTTTTTTTTCTTGCACACAGTGTCCTACTTCCACTAGAGGTAAACGATTGGTTAAGAACTGTTACGACTAGGTCTTTCTTAAAGGGGGGAGTGTGTTTTAAAAAAAAAACTGCCCTCTCCTATTAATGAGCAGCCTCCCGTTCTCAGCGGTCAGCTTGCGCACAAGACCACTACTGACGTCAGTGGGAATTCTGCCTGAGAAGTGAGGAAGAAAGAATAGGATTAAATTAGCAAAAATCCACACCACTGCTCTAAGCCAGCACTACTCCTCCGGTTCTCCAATAGCCTCCAAAGAGCAACATCTGACGTTTGACCGTGGCTCTCAGTTTAAACTGAGTTCTAGAAATGATCACCCTACCCCTGACAGGTGACACAGCCTCTCTCTTTAAACTTCATGTCAAGTTAGCAGCCTGATGAGAGGGTTGCTGGGCCTTACCAAGATTCAGGATGACACTGCAATGCAGCCCCCATCAGTGGCTGCAAGAGCAAACCAGAGATTTCTCATAGCAGGAACCTGCAAACAAACTGAATAGTAGAACTACACGCTATTCATCCCCCCAGGAAAACCTAAGCAAATATTGAGAATTCTAAATCCCATCTCCCACAGCCAAGAAACGGATCAAATTTCCCTCAGACGCAGAGGGATGTCTGACTAAAATGCTGTCAACTCAGTATTATAAAGAATACACAGATAACATAACCCCACAGAAGAATCACAAAAACAGGAAGGACTGAAGTAAGATGAATGGAGAAAACTGTGACAGTAGTTTATTGCTGTTATTGTTTTAGCTAATCACAGTAACAAGAACATAATGCCCCGCACACCCTACATTTCACATGCAAGAAAGTTCAAGCAACAAGAGAAAACCTTGATTCCGAAAGGAGAAAATATATGCACAACTCCTGGAGGTTCCACCTTCCCTACCACCCACCCAGGGCCCTTAAAAAACAGGGACAGCTGTTAAAGTGACAGAGAGATGTACTCCAAGGAAGAGATTTAGTGAAGGGAGAGATTGAGTGAAGGGCTTCCTCAG
>CABHPP010145868.1:59290-83489 GCA_902168425.1 Peromyscus attwateri | reverse complement strand
TCCTTCCAAATAATTTTCTCAATAGAGATGTATTTCCTGGTTAAAGAGAAAGAACCCAGTCTTTCTAGCTAAAGACATTGACACAATTATGTTTCTTTCCTTCTCTGTGCTAAGCCATCCATCAGGAATATAATCTCCCTCATTCTAGAACCTGAAGCTTGTATTCTCAGCATGATTGCTTCTTCGGATACTGACTCAATAAATACCTCACGAATAAATTACCGAAGAGCTGAATTATTATGGATTATAAAGTTAATTTCTAAATATATGTCAGGGGGTCTTCGTAGCAGCTTTTCTTAGCAATTCAATGATAGTAGAAGAATGGCTGTTGTTGAGCACTTAGGTGCTAGATGCTATACTTATAATCATCTTAACTCTCATAGTAACACCGACATGCTTCATAATTCACTTTCTGTAAAAGGAGTAAACCAGTGTTGAGTAGTCAAATTCCTCATCAAGCATCGATTTAGACACTTGCATTGCTTTTAAAACTTTTTGGCATTTTTCAAATGAAATTTTTTACCATTTTTTGGTGTTTCTCTTCTCCCTTTGCCTTCTCCTTCCCCCATGAAAATTCACAGTAGGACATCCTGGCTAATGGTACTTGGGGAGCTATGGTCCATCTTTAAATCTAACTTAAAATCCAAGAGCCGTTGACTAGGGAAAAAGACCTTCTCAAACAGAGATCCTCCAGCTCCTAAAGCTTCTTCAGTTGCTAAGTCAGGATGTCTGATAACAGAATTTTAGTTGTGACATGACATTTACTAGAGGAGGATTAGTATTTGTTTGTAACTAGCAATCCGTGTAATGAATGGAGTCATTGTTAAAGAAATATTAGTAACAATAGCAATAAAAGTTAAGATGCTAAAGTTATAAACAGTAAAGAAGGTTTACAAAACTCTGTTCACTTTATATCATGTTCGTTAGTGTGACATAATAAAATTCTCCAAATCCATTTTCTGCCTATATGGTAACATGAATTCTAGTAACTTGGTGTATCCTTCATTGCTTTTGGAAATAAATGGAATAAACATTAAAGTATACTTTGAAGATAGCAGAAAATTAGGGAATTGGATTTAGTGCTAATTGTTCAAATAAGTTTAAATATTTTTAAATACTATCAAAATCCCTTAAACCCACCTTCAATGTTACAATAAATTCCAGTTCCCTTTTCTCTCTTCTGCCTGGGAAAGCCTCAGCTGTCCAGGACTCTGGGTCAGTTTGGAAATCTCTATTCTAAAACCACTCGCAAAGCCCAAAGCCTTTCTCTCCCTCTGCTCCAGGCAGCCCAGCCAGGGAAGTCTCCCAGTTCTGCAGCAGCAACCCAGCTGGTGGAGCCCATCCTTTGGAACAGGCACAAACCTCACTTTTCGTTCCGCTGCTGACAGCACGGAACGGTGTAAACTCAAGTCTCCTTCACAGTTATTCATGCAGCTCGGCTTCTGCCCTGTAGACGTTCCCAAGCAGATGTGCGAGTGCCCAGAGACAATTAAATTATGACTCATTCTCCAGAACGCCTGCTAAGGCAGGCTGCCTGGCTACAAGTGAAAACATTTCAGCAGTAGCTGATCTTTTCCGTTGGTTGAGGACCAAGTCAGACTAGGCATGGCTTTGAAGTTATTTCTGTCTCGGTGGATTAGAGGTATCAAAAGAAGCAGCTCCGCAAACCTTCCAACAAATATTTACAGTTCTGCACTAAACAACCTGCACTATCCTTTAACCTTTACTACCTTGTGAAACGCTTGCCAGCCTTCTCCAAACTCATGCACTTGCCAGAATTAGGAGAGAGGGCAGAAGCCCAAAGAAAAGGAAATGCAGAACACCAAAGCATCCCTTCTTGCTGTGGAGGAAAACATCATCTTTCCATGCTAACCTGGTGGCAGAGGTGATTTCCCCTTCCACTGTGCCTCCATCCCACAGCGTCCCGGGCAGATAGGCCTCTGCCCCTCAGCGATATTTCTCTGGATCAGAGGGACACTGGCTGCCCTGAAGCCAAAGTTTCTTAAAAGTGCCAAAGGGTGGCTCCGAGCCAGCCAGGAAGGACATCAAACCCGGCAAACACTGAGTGTGTGAACACTGACTTTTTTCAGCCCCTGGGACACCGCACAATGTGCAACCTCTCGCCGTGGAGGTTTGTAAATGGAAATGCTCATCATTGTTTGCTTCTAAAATGATGAAGGAATTAGTTGAATGGATGTCTTTAGCCCTCCTTTTCTATTTTTAAGATTCCACATTGTGAACACAAAGATCTCAAAGTAATATCCACAGAGAATAAAAGGATGAGAGAAAGAATTCAGAAGGTGAACTATCACAGTCAGTGGGCTGAGAACATCCAGTCCCTTACTTCTGTCTGTTCCAACCCCCAGGAGCCCTCTATCCTCAGAGGAGGAATCAAGCCCATCACAACTGCAATAAAGGAGACTCCCAGAAGCAGGTCCACCAATGGGCACTCCAGGGACGTTTGCTTAGCAACAGAAAAGTCACAAAGTAAGGCAGGGCTGGGGAGTCACAGATACCATACCGGGACATAACAACCAGTAAGGCTTTTCTAAGTCCCGTACATGGCATCCAGGGACCTTCAGAACTTCCTGTGTGAGTCTGAATCCCCAGAACAATAACAGAGACAAGAGCCAACAGTACATGTCACACTGCTAACTTACCGTCTTCTATTACCTCACACTGGTGAGACCCAGAAGCACGGACTAGAAGTAGATGAACTCAGTGATTTGGTGACAGTGGTCTCGAGTACTTTATTCATTGTTCATTCATTCGCGTATTTATTCATTCATTCAGCCAATGTTTATATTTCTATGTGATAGGCTAAGTACAAAATAAATTATTGTTTATTATCCATTTATTAAATTAGTATATTAATGATGTATAATCATATTATAATTATAGCTAATACAATTAATTATGCTAATTAATTATAATTAATATAACTAATTGTATTAATATATTTAATGGTTAAATTATTAGTTAAGTTGAGCATAGTCTTCCTTTTACCCTAATCACTAGGTTCACAAGTATCCATAATGTAGGTTAGAAATAGATGTTTGGTCATATTATTGCAAATAAAGTCTACCCTAGTCACACAGAGAAAACATTTCAGATAATAAAATTAGATTCTTTAGGATAGGACAGCTGTTGGAGTAATCTCTGTATCATGCCATTTACCTATGGTCTGGACATTTCTTGATTTTAGTATGTGCTTCTCGTTTGCTGTTGTTCTTGCTGGTTGTATTTCTATTTTTGTTTATGTTTATGTTACCTCTCCCCTCTCCTGGACAATGTTTGATAATCATTCCTATTGTATATAGTTTTGTATTAGGTGAGAACTTTCTTATTTAGACAAAAGGGGGAGATGTAGTGGATACCTGTTCAGTCTATGACCTTGAAGCACCGCCCCTAGAGATGCAGCAGGTAACTGTCCTACCTACCTATGGCCTTGCAGTACCTGCCCCTGGGGCATGGCTCAGGGGACCTGAGACACAGGTAGACCACTTCCTCTCTCCCTTGAGGGCTTGGATGCTGGCACGGACTCAGACAGAAGAACAACACGGGACTCTATCTGGGACATCCAGGACCCATGCTGTAGGGAGTCTTCCTCCCTAATAAACCCCTTTACCCTTTAAGCAGACTCCATGGATTTCTCGTAATACCTCTCTTGGGCTACCAGATTTGATATGTGCTTGGGGAGCTCTTTCCTAACCCACAAACCCAGGCATAGGTTCTTTCTTCCCTCAAATATTTTATAAAGCCATCGCTACATAGCTGCCTCTCTAAATTTTTTAAGCTGTTACTATATGGAGGTTTTCCTTGTTAATCATGTAATAATAGTAATAACAGCACTGTTATTATTATTATTGTTATTATTATTATTATTATTATTATTATGAGTTTTGTTTTGGAGCATAAAACAAATAACAAAGCCAATATTGTATATCTTACACACTTGGAGACTATGAAGTGAGAACAGTGGTCATGACTCCATGAAACAGCTATTACACTGGGATTGGATCATTTCTATTGGTAGAAAACAGTTCCATGCCACTAAAGAAGCTCATAACATTTTCTTTAACTTCAGAATTCAGAAACCTAAAAAGGACTTAGAGTCAAATGTAATAACATTTTCTGTTTTTAAAAATTTAGGGCCGGGCGGTGGTGGCTCATGCCTTTAATCCCAGCACTTGGGAGGCAGAGCCAGGCGGATCTCTATGAGTTTGAGGCCAGCCTGCTACAGAGTGAGATCCAGGACAGGCACCAAAGCTACACAGAGAAACCCTGTCTCAAGAGACCAAAAAAAATTATTTAGAACACACACCTCAATTTTAGCAACATGTTTTAGGGAAAACATACACTAGCAAAATGAAGAGAAATAAATACATTGACCATACCATTCAAAGACAATCTGTTTTAATAAAGAAATGACAGCTCCATATAAATACCACAATTCTTTCAAGTTATATCCTATTGTGCATTTAGATTGATTTCAATCTTTCAATTTTAAAAGCACAGTTTCGAGGCTGATGTCTAATACTTGCTTAAATTTTCAATTATTTCCATAGGGAAAAAATTAGAGAAGGCTAATTCCTCAGCCAAAAGACAGGCATATTTTAAAAGTTTTTGATGAATATTGACAAATTTTCCAAAAATCATGAGACAGTTCAGTATCCTTCCTTGAACAAATGAAAGTGATTTCTTAAAAATCAAGTATAATTATTTTATTATTTGCTAATGAAGATATATCTTATTTTCTTTAATTTGTTCTTAATCATTGATATTGAACATTTTATATACACACAATTTGTGACTTTTTAAATTATTTTCCCTTGTACATGAAAATTACACACCTGGAATTTTTCACTTTTAGCAATTATATTGCTGCATTTTATATACATATATATATATATAATTATAATTATAAATATTTTTGAGACAGGGTCACATGTAGCCCAGGCTAACCTTCACCTCCCAAGTGCTTCCTTGCCCTGCAAAATACGCATTTTATTACCTGTTTATGTTTTCTTTTTTGCCGTGCATTGATGTAGAGAAATGAAATTTAGTTAAAGTCTATCTACCTTTCTGTTTGCACAATTCTGGATTTGGCATCAAAGTTTAAAAACTATAGCACCCTGCAGATTATAATGAGATTGGACAAATTTTGTCACACTGTAGTTAGGGAGTTGGCAGTTCTATAGCCTTAGTCTTCCCTGGAAGTTGTTTTGTATTGTGCTGATAGAGGTTTTCCCCTGTATGTAACTATCCAGTTGTCCCGACACCACTTAACAAAACTCCCGTCCCTTTCCACTATTTCTCCCACTTAATTACATACCCATTTTTATAGGCAAAATACGTCTGCTCTAGGCTTTCTATTTTGTCTTTTATCGAGATTCTGTGCCTTGGCTGGTCCTGGGCTCTTATCATATCCTGTAAAGGTTGCTATGATGAGGTCCTCATGGATTATTTTGTTTGGTTGTTTGTCTCATACATTTGTGTTTAACATTTATCAATATTGTTGTGAAAACGTTCAACCATATATAAAAGCATATAGAATAATAAAATAAGCACCCATAGATCTATCACCCAGCTTATGGCTTCTTAGGATCAGCCAAACAGTGGCTGCCTTTGTATATATCCCCACTTACCCCTCCATAAAGAGAGATGACAGCTGCCCTGTCACTGTCCCAGGTGTTCGTCACCCTCTGCACACCGATTACATATGCGTGCATTTCTTGACAATACCTGCTATTAACATTTTTGGAAAATTTTGTTGATATTGTGGTGTTAATACTGTTTCCTGTTTTTATTGCTTTTGCCTGCCATTAGGTCTGTGAAAATTATATGATTGATATATGTAGTTCTAGTGCCTTCATTCATTGCCTCAGAATAGCCCATTAAATAAGGGGATGTAGCATTGACGGATACTCTCGTGTGTCTTTGTAAACCTGTGTAGAGGTTCCTTAAGAAGACATCCTTGTGAGCAGAAGTGTTGGATTATGAACTTAACACCTCTTTGCCCATAGATAGTGTCTAGTTGCTCCCTAGAGCATCCAAACATTTCCTTTCCTACTAAGTTTCCACTACTCCACAATCTCAGCTTCCATGTGTTCAAGTTCTTCAACTTTCTCCAACCTGACCAATTCATTTTTTTCTAAATGAATTTTTTAAATTGTCAAGTTTTAAAATCTTTTCATTGAGGTTTTCAGTAGAATTTTTTAAACTTCAGGTATTAATTCAGCAGAATCAGCATCTATATACTATGAACTCTTCTCATTTCAGAATGTGACCTTTCTGAACCTTCTGCCTCATCATAAAGTTTTGCACCTTTTCATAGTCACGAACAATTCTTAAGCTAATTCATATGCATTGCATATTTTCTTGCTATTGTGAATTAACTTTTTTCAAAAGGGAATTTTTTTAAAACCAAAAATTTACTTTATTCTTTTATTGACATTGAATTTAAGCAGATTAGTTCCCCCAAAAGATGAAAAATATGTTAAGAACAAATAACTGCACACATCCATAGCATTACCTAAAATGTCAAATGAAAGGTCAGCACTAAAATTAAATTTCAGCACCATTATAAACACTGCTGGTCCCTTTCATTTGATCCAAACCACTCCTCAGTTCTGGTTTTTTCTAAGCCTCTCTTCAGTGGCCCCTCCTGACAGATTGGTCACATGAACTGATCTAGAATACAGAAGAACAATGTGCAAAACGTAGGCTATTAGAAACAATCCTCCGCAGGCTTTTGGTACCACCTTGTAATATCTTAACAAGTTTCCCCAGTAGCTGGATAGATGTTGATAAACCCTCAACTTGAACCATAAGCTCAAAACTCACTTCTGACCCCAGTGTAATACCTTCCTGTCTTAGCATTCGCCTGGCCATCAATGTAAGTTATCAACCACCTGTGAAGAGTCAAGGACTGTTTTCAGTACTGCTAAATACAGCAAAAAGTATGAAAAGACCCCAAGACATTGTTCTTGCTGTCAAGAAACATGTAGCTTTGCTGGAAAGATGGCTAATGAGCATGAAGAATTAAAGAGTTTAGTAGATACAAAGAATATTTTTATTTTTGTACTACTCACAGTTATATAAAAGATTGATAGATATTAGACAGATGATAGAAGAGAGATAGACAGATAGATAGATAGATGATGGATGGATAGATAGATAGATACATAGATGCATAGATACATAGATAGAAAGGAAGAGAGAGAGAGAGAGAGCTGTCCATATAAGACAAAGGTATACAGATAAGTAGTGCTAGAGCAACATTAGAGACATTTTGATTTCTGCTTTATTCTTTGAGTTTGGAAAAACACAAAACTATTCTTCCATTAGCATAACTATGTGGGAGATTTAACACGATGTCATATGCCAGACAACAAACAGGCACAGGGAATACCATTGAGTCCCTTTGGACTATAATGTTCTCTCCTGCAGTCCCTACGCACTGTCCCTTATTTCTTCACTCTCCTTGCTGTGGATTGCTCTGGAGAACATTTTCTTAGCCCCTCATCCCCACTCTGCACCCCACGCCATCACCAAATGCTGGGTTTCAGTCTCATTTAAGCAGTCTCTAGAATGAAATGGATTCTCAGAACTTTGAAAGGAGTTGGGGGGGCAGGGGCAGTCCTGAACCCATGAACCCTGGATACCTGGAATTAACTTCACCACTGTTTTCTAAAATAATAATAATAATAAATCCTTCCCCACACGCTGTTTTAGGGTGACACTTGGAGTAACATCCAGTAAGGAAGGATTAGTCTGTTCTTTGTCTTGCTTTGTGGAGAGCATTAGTAAAGATCTAAATACAAAAGACATATACACAGTCTGGAAGATTAAAAGTAAATCACAAACTATTCTGATTCTTCAGAGGGAATTAACAGTATCGCGTTCCTTAATCTTCTGCAGAGGGTTTATAGAGTAGTTTCATAAATATGATCGCCTTTAACTCCCCTAACAACACAGTCAGGTTGACTGAGCAGGTAATATTATTCCCACCAAATCCATAGATCTTAGGGCTAGAAAGAGTGTGAAGGCTTTTCCTGAAGATTAGAAAATAGATTCAGAGCAGTTAACTGAGGTCACGCAGCTGATGACTGGAACACCATGTTCTGATGTCAGCAGTTGTGTCTTTTTCTACATCATCTCCATAGAAACAGGTAAAAGTATCCACTCAGTAGTAGGTGACCATGGAGGAAGACAGAAGTCTTCAAAGGTCTCTGTTGTAAAATGTCTCTCTTTATTACATTGGCATAAAAAGGTTACAGGAATATGAAGTATACAGTCATTTACATTGTGGTTGGTGTACTTAAGTCACAGCTGATGGTGTAGCCAGCACCTCCCACTCAGTCTGCTCTACCCAAGCAAGAATTAGTTCCCTAAGTATCTCACTTATTCATTTCAAGGGATGCCTGGCCCTGAATTCTCAGGCTCCCTGAGAAAGGAGCCCATTTCTCAGGCCAACTCTGATGCTTAAGGCCCAAACAGTTCAAATTTTTAAAAGCCCAGTATATCCCAGGGTAGTGATGCAAACAAATAATCCCAGTACTTATAGGGCAGTGGCAGTGGCAGAAGTCACAAGTTCAAGCATAAAGTACTTAATAAGTTTGAGACCAGCTTAGGCTGCAAGAAATCTTATCTCTAAATTAATTAGTTAATTAATTCAAAGAAACCATTACCACAAACTGCAACTAAAAAGGAAGAAAATTTTACAATCTTTCCAAAATCAAAGCCATGGGGTATTCCCAGAACATGGACACCTTCCAGCCCTAAGCTCTGCAGACTAGTCTTTGAGCACATCAGATGTAAAGACAAGGTATTAAAAAAAAAAAAAAAGAGGCAAGGAAGTCAGACTTAATTCCTCAGGAGACCTCTCATATTAAACAGCTGGCATGGGAAATGCAAAGGTGAGACAGGGTGCCTGAAGATTCCACTCCACCTTCCTTCCCCTGGCCGCCTGGCTAAGCCCTTCACTTGGCAAGCTCCAACCCATTTGGGACAGGCAATTGGGTCACCATGTCCCTGTGACATCAACACCATTCAGACAGCAGATCAAGTAAGACAGGAATTTGATCCAAGACAGGTTTTGGAGAACCAAACTCAGACTGGAAGGCTGAACCCCTGAAAAAGATCTGTCTCGCCAGCTGGCCAAAATAAATACGTGCAAAAATAAAAGGGAAAGGAGAGAAAAGCAGATTATGAATAGTTTTTCCAGACATGCAATTCTAAACCTTAGTCCTGATATGCACTTAAAAAAAAAAAAAGCTGTAGTCTTTTGAACTATTGCATCACTAAAAACCAACCTTATCTTACTTTTAATTTACTTAGATTCAAATAATTGGCCTAGTGAGATTAGTTTATTATCCTGAACATTAAAAAAACGAATACAAAAGTAAACTGCATATCTGCTTACTGTCACAGGTGTAAAACATGCAATCCTCCTCCTGGACCCTGACTCTCAGCACTCAGGGTCACCGAAATACAGTCCGCAGCTGAAACGAGTTTCTTCTTGAAGGCTTGGATTTTTTTTTCAAATACTAATTTCAATAAACATGAAAAAATGCCTACTGTGGACTGTGTATTCCTAATTCCAGGAGTTTTAGCTTTTTTGTGTTCATGAACGAAAGTTTTTTTGTTTGGTTGGTTTTGTTTGTTTGGTTGGTTGGTTTTTCGAGACAGGGCTTCTCTGTGTAGCTTTGCGCCTTTCCTGGAACTCACTTGGTAGCCCAGGCTGGCCTCGAACTCACAGAGATCCGCCTGGCTCTGCCTCCCCAGTGCTGGGATTAAATGCGTGCGCCGCCGCCGCCACCACCACCCCCCGGGTTGAAATGTTTATATATAGAAGGTTTCACTGCTATTCCAAGTAACTGTAAAAGTGCTTGTCACTTTAAAAGGTTTTGATCTTCCAACTACAGAATATGGGGTGGTTTTGTTTCTACTTCTAATGAACATCATCATTTGTTTGTGTTCTGAAACGATAGCATCAACTGGTTGATTTCAGTTCCGTAGTCCCAGAGAAAACATCAGGAAAGTAAAACCATCATAAATAACAAATTAATTATGCTAAAAGTTTAACAGGAAAAAAAATACAGTTGGTAACCACACCACTTGAAAGTAAAGTCTTCAACAGTATGGAAACGCTTCTTCCTAATCTGGAAACGTTATGTAAAATGCAAAGAAGATATCCAGATAACATGTAAAATGCAAAGAAGATATCCAGATAACATGTAAAATGCAAAGAAGATATCCAGATAATATGTAAAATGCAAAGAAGCTATCCAGATAATTAACTGCTATATTCACTTGTTCTAAGCGTTTCAGGCCTTGGAGAACAGCATGTCTGCAGCCCGTCATACCATCCATATCCTAAATAGCTTTTTAATGACACTGTTCTTCTTTTGCTGAATTTGGGTCACATAAAAGCTCCCAGAGAAATGAAAACAAAAGGCAGATAAAGTTCCCAAACTCCTTCGACAGCCTGGCAAATGTGCTCTTCTCCTCACGGAACATGTTTCCACAGCAGCCCCTCTGACCTTTCTAATGAGCATCTTACAAGATTCCCTACTGTCGTAAAAAGAAAGAGATATTATTAACCAGGGAAGTTCATATCCCATGTAAGCCTCACACATTAAATATCACATAATCCACTCGCAGGAGAGCAAGAAGAATCAATACTCTAAGTACAGTAATCTCAAATAAGCTTAAATGAATGCTTTTATATTTGGATAGCAGTGACACATGCTGAACCTTAAATTATGGGCAAACAATTTAATACAAAGCATATAAACACTTTCCCTTAGTTTTGATGATTTATTTAAACTATTAATTATGCCTTTGATGCTGTATCCATTTACAAATGAGTTATGCAATTAATAAAACACCCAGAGAAGATGCCATTATTTGGTGCTACACAGCATAACTAATATTTCATATCAAAGGATATTGCCTCCTCTTACTGTAATTTGAGACAGATCGAAGTACTCAGTATTACAAATCTTTATATAACTCATCCAGGCTACTACTTCATACCAAATCTTTCTAGCCAAATAGCTAAAAGTGTATTGTTTGAAATTTCTAAAATCAAAAGTGTATGGATTATAGGGGATGAATTTTAATAACCTTTGAAATATCTACTCATCTTGCATTGATGCAATGTCTATGCTTCATACATTTAATTATGTCTTACTAAATGCTTACCACATCAATGGTATCTGGCTTTATGGTAACACTGAGATTAATTCTATTTCTCTAATAGTGTCTAGCAGGACACGATATTCCTTTAATAAGAGCCTTTGTTTTTTTTTTTTTTTTTTCCCCACATTCCCAGTTATTAAGAGGCTATCTTGTAAAAAAAATTAAACAAAAAGAAAAAAATATACAGTACTGAACCATCATCACTTCCAAGTTTTGTGTTTTAGCTAAAAGAAAACTCAGTAGAGCAGGGCTCCTCAGAACTGGAAGAGCACCTTCAGAGTCCCACTCAGGACTCATGGTGGAGCCCAAGAGCCTGGGTTTCTTTTTCTGTCACTCTCCAGGGTTAGGCTCCAGTGGAGTCACTAGTCCAAAAAACACTGTACAAAAGCAAAAAAGTGTCCCTTCGAAATCAGCAAGTCATTGACCCAGTAATATGTTTTCCCTCACTTTTTTGGTAATTCATGTATAATGAGGCTCACCCCAAATACTACCTACCTCTTCAGCAAAGTGACAGAAGAGCCCATGGCCTTCTTACTGTGAAGAAGGATCTTTCAAGTGGTGGACAAGAGACCTTAACAGTCTACTGTAAAGGAGTTGCACGCATCCTTTACCTGCCAGAGTTCTCACTTATTAACCAAAATCTGGTGAACGTCAAAATAGTGCCTACCTAATCCTACTTCTGTACTCTCATGTAAACAGAATTCAAAGGGCCCAAGTCTTATGGCTGAGGAATTAGGGTGTGAAGGAAAGACAAGCCTCTTCCCCAAACACCAGCCATGGAGTGCCTATGGAAAGAAAACTGTCCTTGAAGAATGAAGAGCTGTGGTTTGGAGGCTGGGAGAAGTGACTCTTAGGTGGGAAACTCAAGGATGGCCTCCTGGTGGAGGTGTTCACCCTCTGCAGGAGGGCCTGGAGAGTGAGGTATAGGCATGGGTTTTTCTGTTGTTGTATTTTGGTCTTTACAAGCCAATAATTAAAAATTTGCATTCTGAGTTGTGTTATTTCAAGATTAAATATTAGATTAGAACCTCTCAAAGCTCCGGAGTTCTCAGAGAGAGGTTTCGTAACTAGGAAGGAACAGGTATTGGATAGGGATGTAAAAGTTCAGTCTCCAGGAGGTCCCACTGCAACAGAAACTGGAAGAACGGAGAGCCTATGTTGTAAAAGCTTGAAAACCAGAGGAAAAGATTTTTGCTGCCTCAATTTGAATGGGAGTTTCCTTGGCACACTATCATAATGCAGATTCCTGTGTTTCCAGGCAGCATCTGACTTAAAACAGTTAAAATAAGGCCTGCAATGTGATGGAGGTTTTTGTTGTTGTTGTTGTTGTTTGTTTGTTTGTTTTTGTTTGAGATAGGGTCTCACTATGTAGCCCTGACTGGTCTGGAACTCACTATGTAGACAAGGCTGGCCTTGAACTCACAGAGATCCACCTGCCTCTGCTTCCTGAATGCTGGGATTAAAAGTGTGCACCACCACACCAGGCAATGTGTACCTCATAAGCTGCATTTGTGTGATAGTGAGAAAAAGACTATAGACTTCTATTTTGAGAAATGCTGAATTTACATTCTCAGAATAGGAGTCTTCTATGTTTTTAAGGAGGAAAAAAAATGGGAAGAGAGTCCACCAAAGTTAGGTAGGAAAGGTGAGGGGAGATAAAATAGCCTTGTGATTATCAATATGAAACCATCCGGGAAGGAAAGGGTTTGATTCTGAATGCCCCAGAAAGAAAATTAGATCCGGAGAGCTGATAACTAAGTAACTCACACATTTCATAAAGTTTGATGGACAGTTCCACAAGGATTTTTCAATAGCCATAAACAACTCGCTGTTATAACAGAGGTCTCCAAGTGTGACTCCTCTTGACATTACAAGTGTAAAGAAATTGCTCGAGTTCTTTCCTGCTTGATGCTCAAGAACTCGATAAGCCTTTGCTGTTTTAAAAAGACTGTCATTTATTGCTTGTGGGTCACATGAGAGCTTAATGGCAGAAATTACTCTTAAAGCCTTGTCCTGTTTTGAGCACAAGGTCAGCGTTAGCCATTTCTCTTGGAGATTCCATTTTCCTGTGAACTTCCAGGGAGACCTCTCAGAGTGACTTTGCATCTAGAGAATAAAGTTCCAGCTTTAGGAGCTTCCTACATGGTGAGGCTAGCCTCTAAAGTGGCGGTCTAGCCTCTACTCTTCTTCACTTAACAAGCTTTCATTGTCCACTCGGCCTGCGTTATTTCAAACTCAGTATAAAATGTTAGATTCCTGAAGCATAAAGGACCCTGTAATTTCTAGGGGTGGCAAAAGACATCCTTTTCAGGTTGCAGATGTCTCCCCACCTAAAGACCACTGAGCAAGGCCTGAGTGGAGTCTCTTCCTTGCTTCCTTTCAGAATTCTGATTTAAAAAAAAAAAAAAACAGAGGTCCTGGTGTCAAACTGCTCCAGTTCTTACCCTACATATACAATTTGAGCAAATCGCCCAGCCTCTCTGCTTCAGTTTTATCTATAAAATGGGCATATTCATCAGAACAACTTCATGGGGTAACCTCAGTCATTTAAGATATAAAGTTCTTATCATTTAGCAAACAAGTTTCCCTCTTATTTTCTATATTTTATACAGATATAATGGGTCCCAGTAGGCATGAAAATAGACTTAAATTACTATATAAAATCATGTACGTCATTGAATGTACTTTGAGAATTGAACTATGCTGTATCTACAGATGATCCTCAATACAGGATGCTTCAGATTTTATGGTCCATGGTTTCAAATTCATTAGCCATGCACATTCAAAAAAAGTGACACTTCAAATTTTGTGCTTCGATCTTTTCCCAGATCTGCACATCCCTTACTTGTCACTCAAAAAGGAAAAACCTGTTCTGGTTGAATAGGAGGCCCTTCCTCACTATAAAAGGCTCCTGTGCTGAAGTCTTGATTCCTGTCCCAGTTTCTTCTCCTGTTGTTGTAAACACTCTGAAAAAAGCAGCTTCAGGGAAAAAGGGCTTATTTGGGCTCACAGCACAAGAGTACAGTCCATCTTGGTGGTGAAGTCAAGGCAGCAGGAGCCTGAAGCAGCTGGTCACGTGACATCTATAGTCAGGAAGCAGAGAACAATGGATGCTGTTGCTGCTTAGGTACCTGTCTTCACTTACATGTCTTCACTTACATGGTTCACTTAAATCAAACCAGGATTTTCTATTCTATTCAGTTGACAACAGTAACCTCACAATTCAATCCCTTCTCAAGTTGACACTCACACACATCACTTTTACACCACAAGCTTTCCCCCTTTTGTCCCAAAGGCCCACAGCCATCTAAACACGTATTCAATTCAACACCAAGAGTTTCTATAGCAATTAATAGTTCCAACACTTTAAAAGTCCAAAGTCTCTTATCTGTGAGCTCCTATAAAATAAAACCAAACTACATACTTGCAACAAATAATAGCACAGATTAAATACTCTTATTCTAAAAGGAAAGAATCAGGGCATAGCAAAGAATAATCAGACCAAAGCAAGACCAAAATGTGCCAGAGAAAATACCAAATCTTATAGCAATGTGTTTAGGCTCTGGAGATAATTATGAAATTGACAGGGCTTTAAATAGTTTGGATAGTCCCATCACACCCCTAACCCACCTACAAAACACATTTCCTCCCTCTTTGGCAATGTACTAGTCAAGATCTTCAGAGCAGTGGTTCTCAACCTGTGGGTTGCAACCCCATTTGGGTTGCATATCAAATATTTACATTACAATTCATGACAGCAGCAAAATTACAGTTATGAAGTGGCAACGAAATAGTTTTACGGCTGGGGGTCACCGCAACATGAGGAACTGTATTAAAGGATCAAAGCATTAGAAAGGCTGAGAACCACTGTTCTAGAGTGATAGAATGAATCTATATTAAAAGGGAATTTGTTAGAGTGGCTTATAGGCCATGGTCTAGAGAGTTGGACAATGGATGTCTCCTAACAGAAGGGCCAAGAATATGAGGTCTCCGCTGGTCTTCAGCATACATCCGTACGCTAAAGAAGTAGATTCTAAGACTAGTGAAAGAATGCCACCACAGCAGGCTAGATAGACTTGGCAGTGAGAGTGAGGACGAGCGGGCAAAAAGCCAAGGCTTCCTTTTTCCGTGTCCTTCTATGCCACCAGAAATTGTGACCTGATTTGGGGTGGGTCTTCCAACCTCAAATGATCCAGATTTAGGGCAGATTTTCCTACCTCCAATGATCCAATCAAAAAAATCCCTCAGAGATGTACCCAGGGTTTTAGTTGATTCAGATGTAGTCAAGTTAGCAACCAATATTAGTTAATACAGACATGCTGCTCCGCTCCATGTCCACAGCTTTCTTTGGCAGACATTGGCTCTAACATTTCCAATAGTCTCCAATGTTCTGGAGCCTCTGCCATAACCTACACTTTCCCTTCGCAGCCTCAAGCAGTAGTCTCTCAGGGCCTTCTTACTGGGACTATCACCCTGCCACAAATTGCCTGCCATCAATTTCTCTCCGAAATTATGGAGCAAGACTATGATCCCTTCAGTCTTGTCTCTATTATGCCTACAATCCAACGCCATGTGGATGACATTGGCAAATTACTCTGCCAGCTAGGGATCAAGCCTAGCCCCCTTGGATGACGACTGCCTCAGAAACACTTTCCTAGGCATGAAACTGCACTGAGGAGCAGGAACTTCCTTAGGGACAATCTCAGTGCAAGCTTTCTCCTTTCACATGAATTTACATCTTTACAAGTTAGAGCCATTTGGGGGTGGGGTCTTGCCCCCAAGGCACCTTGCCTATTGTCCCAGTGCAGAGCACTAGGTTTCTCTTTGATGGAAATCATCTTTTCAACAACTACAACTTCTTTGTTGTCTGTACTCTCCTTGTCTGAAAATTTAAGCTTGCTGACAGCCCTCTGCCAATGAAATTACTTCATTATACTTTAATTCAGGTTCACTCAATACATTACTCAGAGGTGGGGCTTTGGAGAACTTGGGAAGTAATTGGACCATGAAGGCTCTGCCTTCATCAGAGAGTTAATCCATTGATGGATTCATACTCCGGTGGCATTGGAATGTGGTGGAAACTTTCTTGGGAATGGGACCCAGTTGGAAGAAGCCGGTCTCTGGAGCATGTTTGTAAGGGTTCCATCTTGCCTAAGTCCTGTTTCTTTGCCTCCTGGATGAAGTGCTTGGTTTTCTCTGGTATTTTGATTTATCGCAGGCCCAAAGCAATGGATCCAGAGGATTTGGTGTTGAAGCCTCTGAAACAATGGTCTAAACTAAATCTTCCCTCCCTTTGTCTATGGGAATATTCTCTTCCCAAGACTCCAAACAAAAGACTCACTAACACAATCCCAAAAGTCTTAGAGTTCATTCCCCAAATTCATGAAAATTTATGTGATGTTTTAAAGTTTTGTTACATAACATAGCAGTACCTTTTAATATACTGCTTAAAATTCCTTTCCAACTACTCTTATCTCTCCTGTCCCCTGCCCCATGTCCCTGCACCAATTCACTAGTATTTAAGTAAAATGGGCACTCAGTTACTCACTAATTCCCCTGCTAGTAAATGAATCCCTGTTTCAGAAACTATAAAAGAATGGTCTCTGAGAAAAATCATATTTTCCCAACAACACTACCATGAGAGGTCTAGTATATTAAATGATTTCCTTGACTGCCAAGGATTTTCAATTCTTTTATACTTCTCCCCCACCTTGTCTGCTCACCATCAAAGATCAAATAAGTAAGCAAAGGGCTTAAGAATTGAAAATGGAAGAAGCAATACTAGAGAGGCTGGCATTCTGTGGAGATGAGAATTCCCTGCAAAGCTGTGACACAGTTCATACATTATTCAGGGAAAATTACACTCAGAAAAGTTGGGTTGAAATGCAGCATATTTCTCCAGGGCTACTGGAGAACTTGTACATTTTCTAAATAGGTCTCTAAGACTAATTAAATAAATGAGTTGCCATTTTTTAAGGGGGCAATTGCATCTCTCATTTTCATGGAATAAAACAATTTAAGATAACTAAAAATATAAACTTGATCTTCAAAAGAGAATTCTGTCTCCAGCTTATAGAGCAAATGTCTTTAAATGGTAGTCTCCCAGTTTAATAAATTCAGAGACATAAGGTAGAACCTAACACTACAGGCAATAATAACAATACTAATGATGGTGATGATGAAATGATTCCTAACAATATTCTGCTGTACTCATAAAGCAATGCCTTGTCCAGTCTTCATCAAAGAGGCTTCCTCTGACAGCAGATGGGAACAGGTGCAGAGAACCCACATTCAGATATTATGTGGAAAGAGTCTACATTGGAGGTTTCCATTGGGTCCCTCCCCGCAGAGATCAGAAAACCCCATGGAAGAGGGGGAGGAAAGATTGCAGGAGTCAGAGGGGATGGAGGACACCAGGAGAACATGGCTCAGTGAATCAACTAAGCAGGGCTCACATGGGCTCACAGAGACTGAGGCAGCAAGCATGGGGTCTGCATAGGTCTGCACCAGCTCCTCTGTATGTATTACAGATGTCTGCTTGGTGTTTTTGTGGGACTGCTAACAGAGGGGGAGGGTGTGTCTCTGACTCTTTTGCCTGTTCTTGGGACTCTTTTCCTCCTATTGCGTTGCCTTGTTCAATTTGATTAATAAAATAAATTTTAAAAATTAGGAATTTCATGATTTATACCAAGCTCTCTCAAAAACAAACCAAAAGGCAAAACTACAACAAAATGAACACAGCTTTGTAAGTCATAACTCCACAGAGCCAAGAGGTCATTTCTAGTTATTTTCAACTTCTCAAAATACGACACAAGGTAAGTTAACTTACTGAGTTATATAATCTATATGAATTTTACAGCTAAAAGGAACTATTCATGCAAAACAATTAGGGGTCTTTTCCATAGACCTTAGAACTGCATAAATAAAATGTATACTTCAAAGTGTCATGTGACAAGGTATACAACAGCATTACATAGACTTGTTTAACCTATTACCCATTTGAAATAAGATTTAAGGAATATTTTCATATTCAATCTATAAGTGATACTTCTTCCACATAAATTCCATTACTTTTAAGTAATTCTAAGTCATGGTTACAAAACCATCAGCATAAACCACCAGTCTCCCAAAATTCTAGCTTTCTGCTAGAATTTGTGTCATAATTCTGATAGATATTTTGAGACATTTTCAGTGACTTTATGTTTTAAACAGTGGCTTTGGTGATCTTTATATTTCCAGGGAAGTGAAAGTTCTAAAATAAGGTAAAACATCACTTGAGTTCACGACAGTCAATAACCCCTCCTACTGCATATATATTACACTGTATTTCTAGAAAGGATAAAAGGCTGCAATTGGCCCATAGTTTTAGACAGCAAATTTTCCATATTTTCCGTAGCCATATTAGTGGCTATGATCACTTCAGCTATATTTCAGGAAACTCTATATAAACACACACACTACAACTATGTGTTCCTACGAGATGATCAGGGTGTAATCACGGAACACACCTTCTGGCAGAATTTATCTGAAGGAGTGGGCCCTTTGAGACCCTTGACCTATTGACTCTAGATCAGAGTCTACCATAAATACCCAGGGGAAAATACAGTGCAGATTTTTTTTCATTCACTGTTTTATTTTATTTTTGAGATTATAATATAGTACATCATTTCTTTCTTCTCTTCATTTCCTCTAAACCTTTCCATATATCCTATTTGCTTTCTTTCAAATTCATAGCCTTTTTCCTTATTTACATGCATATATACATACACATATATACACATATATATATATACATACATATATACCTCCTCAATCTGTGTAATGTTACTCATATGTATGTATTTATGGTTTTAGGGTTGACCATTGGTATTAGATAATCAATCTGTGTGCTCTTCTCAGGGAAAGACTATTTCTCCCACTCTCAGCATTCTTTAGTTGCCTGTAGTTCTTTGCATAGGGTTGAGATCTCATGGGCTTCCCCAGTTCCCTCTGGCATGTCTCGTGGTGTCATCATTGTTTGTGGTGATGTATTGTGTCCCCAATATATTGCATACCCTAATAAAGTTTATCTGAGGGTCAGAGGAAAAAGTCAGCCACTATAGTAAACATAGAGGTCAGGCAATGGTAGCACGCACCTTTAATCCTATCACTCAGGAGGCAGAGATCTGTCTGGATCTCTGTGAGTTCAAGGCCACACTGGGAAAAGAGCCAGGTGTAATGGTACATACCTTTAATCCCAGCACTAACCATAAAGGTCTGGAGGTCTGTACAGACAGACAGAAAGTGACAGAGCTGGGCAGGAAGAGGAAGTGATGTAGCTGGCTGGAGAGAGGAAATGAGATATAGAACAGAAAGGCATATAGGCGTGGGTATACAGAAAGTAAGTCTCCTTGGAGACTGAGGTGTCGGTGAGGTGAGGTTGTCTATGGCTTGTCTTATTTCTCTGATCTCTCAGTTTTTCACACCAATATCTGGCTCTGGGTTTTTATTAATAAGACCATTTAAGATTTGTGCTACAGTTGTTCCCTTCATGTTTAGGTACTCATATTGGTGAGACACAATGTCACTGCAAATTCTCTGATCTTCTGGCACTTACAATGTTTCTGTCCCCATGTTACTTCTTCACAATGTTTACAACTCTGCATTTGATTGGTTGTGGTTTTCTGTACTGTTCTACATCTGGTCTGTTTAAAACAGAAGTTTCCTTGATAAGGGGAGAGGACTACACTTTTCTGTGGGTATAAAGACAAAAGTTTAGATTATTGTTAGGATTTATGTTGGATTAGTAAACTCATGGTTGTAGACTCTCCTCCAAGATCCATGACTTTACTAACACTAGGTTTCCTGTACCAGGCATGGTTTCACTCTTAAGGGAGTTTTAAGTCTAATTAGAGAGCTGTTGGTTACTGCCAAGGTATACATGCCACTTCTGCATCCTTGGGCTATTGTACCATGCTAGTTGTTGATGGGGTTCATGGGTGTGATAGCTGGGTAGGACTATTGGTTGCTTCCCTCCTTTGGAAGTTTGCACAGTGCCTTCTGATACCATGAATGCTAACACTCAGGTAGGAGGAATTCGGGTCAATTCTAGCTCCTGGGCCTTTGGACCCTGTTTTTGAAGTCCATGGTGTCTTCAGCAATAGAGACTTACCTTCCATCATCTCTGGGGGCAACTGAGGGCAACAACAAAAGGCTGTATGTCTTGGGAGCCTCTTGGACTTCCATGAACAACAATTCAAAAGGGGGCTTCTCACATCTGTTGTTGGGTGTTTTGTGAGAGGGTCTTTGTCTCTTCAAGAGACAATTGTCAGTCCAGATGAGAAAAGTTCATTTAAACTACATATGTACATTTATACACCGAATTACACGTATTACTGGGTTTTTTAAAGCTAGTTAATAATGATTCCTTGATTTTCAGACATATATATTTTATTTTATCCCCCTCTCTCCTTCTGTACTTAACTCCCTTCTCCTACCTAAAGATGGACCCTTTTCCCATTCCTTCCAACAGTTCACCTTTATCCTGCTATTCTCCTTTACCCTATTTCTTCCTTCCTCTGTATTTACCTCCATCACCCTCCTGAAAGAGCCCCCATTTCCCAATAGTCCTACCCAGCTATGACACCCATGAACCCCATCAACAACTAGCATGGTACGATAGCCCCAAGGATGCAGAAGTGGCATGCATACCTTAGAGGTAACCAACAGCTCTCTAACTAGACTTAAAACCCCCTTATGAGTGAAACCATGCCTGGTACAGGAAACCTAGTGCTAGTGAAGTCACGGATCTTGGAGGAGAGTCTACAACCACGAGTTTACTAATCCAACATCAATCCTAACAATAATCTAAGCTTTTCCCATTGCCCCGATAAGACCACTTGTACCCTGCTATTCCACGTTCTGTTGCTCTCCAATCCCTTTACTCCAGCAACAGTTTGTTTTTACTTTCCTGGTGTCTGCATTACTCCAGGATATGTAACTCACACCTGAAGATTTGGAGCTAGGAGCCTCCAGTGAGAGAGAACATGCAACGTTTATCTTTCTGGGGTCTGAGTTACTTCACTCAACATTATCTTTTTTGGTTCCATCCAAAGTTTATGATTTCATTCTTATTATAGCTAGTGTATAAGTACCACATTTTCACTATCCGTTCCTCAGCTGAAGGACATTTAGGACGTTTCCATTTCCTAGCTATTGTGACTAGGACAGCAATGAACAACAAAGGCTGTGCAGGTATCTGTGGAGTAGGATGCTGAGTGCTTTGGGCATATGCCAAGGAGCTCTTCAGCTGGGTCGTATGGTAGATTTATTTTTAGTTTTTTGAGAATTCTCTACACTGGTTTCCATAGTGACTGCACCAGTTTGCAATCAGTAAGCAAGGGCCTCCTTTTCCCAGCATTCCCTCCAGCATTCGCTGTTGGCTGTTTTGTTGATCTTTGCCATTCTGACTGGGGTAAAATGAAATTACAGTTGTTTTGATTTGCATTACCCTAATTGCTAATGATGATGAACATTCTTTGAGTTATTTATTAGTCATTCCCCTTCCCCTTCTTTTAGGAACTCTTTGTTCGGATCCCAGGCCCATTTTTCAAATGGGTCATTTGTTTTTTTGTTATTTGAGGGCTTTTTTTTTTTTTTAACTCTTCTGCTGTTGTTGTTGAGTTCTTAATATATTCTGGCTATTCATCCTCTGTCAAATGTTGTGCTGGCTAGTTTTATGTCAGCTTGGCACAAGCTGAAGCCATCAGAGAGGAGGAAGCCTCAACTGGGAAAATGCCTCTGTAAGAACAGGCTGTAGGAAAGCCTGTAGGGCATTCTCTTAATTGGTGATTGAAGTGGGAGAACTGAGTCCATTGTGGGTGGAGTCACCCTGGACTGGTGGTCCTGGGATAAGCCAGCAGGTGAGCATACCTGCTGAAGCAAGTCAGTGAGCAGAACTCCAGGGCCTCTGCATCAGCTCCTGCTTCCTGCTTCCTGCACTGATTTCCTGTCCTGACTTCCTTCAAAAATGAACAGTGATGTGTCAGCAAAAACCAAAGAGTCTGTTAATCTTGTTTATCTTCTCAAAGAACCAGTCATAGATTTGTTGATTATTGTATTGTTTTGTTTCTGTTTCATTGATTTCTGCTCCAATTTTTATTATTTTTTGCCATGACTGGGTTCATATCTGGTTTGTTCTTCATTCCCTCAACTTTTTGAGTTGCATCATTAAATCAAACTCATTTGTGCTCTTTCTGATTTTTTTTTTTTTTTTTTTTTTTTGGTTTTTTGAGACAGGGTTTCTCTGTGTAGCTCTAGCTGTCCTGTAGCTGGATCTGTAGACCAGGTTGACCTTGAACTCACAGAGATCCACCTGTGCCTCTGCCTCTCTGCTCTTTCTGATTTTTTAATGTAGATACTTAGACCTATAAATTTCCATCAATGTGTCCCAAAGACTTTGTTGTGTTGTTTTCATTTTCATTTATTTCCACAATTTTAAAAATATTTTTTCTTGATTTCTTCTTGACCTATTCATCATTCAGTAATGAGCTGTTTAATCTCCATAACTTTGTGTGTTTATTAGAGTTTTTGCTATCAGTTTTAAGTTTTATTGCATTGTGATCAGATAGGCTACAAGGAGTGATTTCAAACTTTTTGAATTTGTAAAGAATTTTTGGTGTCCTAAGATGTAGTCTATTTTAGAAAAGTTTCCACGTCCTGCTGAGTAATATATGTATTCTTTGGTGTTTCAGTGGACTATTCTGTATATTTGTTAGATTCACTTAATATATGATATCAACTAATTCTGATGTTCCTATTTATTTATTCTTTTGTCCAGATGTTGGAGAAAGCAAGGTTCTGAAATTATCTACTGTTTTTGGATTGATATTGATCTGTGTATTTAAACCTATAGTACATTTTTTTTATAAAGTTGGGCTCCCCAGGGTTTTTGGTGCATATATGTTTAGGAGATTAATATCTTCTAGGTTAAGTGTCCCCTCGATTAGAATGCAGTGTCCTTCTTTATCATTCAGGTTAATTTAGGTCAAAGTCTGTTTTGTCTGAGAGTATGGCAGGGACACCTGCTTGATTCCTGTTCCCGTCTGATTGGAGTGCTTTTGCCCTCCTTGTACTCTAAGGCAGTTCCTCTCTTTAAAACCAAGATGTGTTTCTCACAGACAACAGATGATGAACTTTGCTTCTTGATCCATTGAGTCAGCCTGTGCCTTGATTGGCAAATTGAGGCCATTGAAATTTAAAGTTATTATTGAAATGTGCGTTAATTATGGTCATCGTGTTAGAGATTTTTGGTATCGTTCGTGTTCTTGGTGAAATTTGTGTTTATGGCACTGCCAGGAGCACCGGCCACCGAACGGCAGAGCAGCTCCAAGGAGACTGGGAGACCCATGGAAGCTCCAAGGTGGGTGAGGAGCAGATAAGGAGTCTGCAGAACCCACAGTATCCCCGGAACAACTGAAGAAACAAAAAAAGACAAGTCCTACGTGAAGATGCTTTTAAAAATTGGACTCAAAAAATAGAAGGAAAGATGACAGAGCAGAGCCTTGCGTGGGAGAGAATGGCGAAACCAGAAACCCGGCAGCGAAGGGTGAGAGCGATATGGGAGCATGGCTGCAGTGGACAAAGACCATGCGTTACTGAAGGGGGCAGGTCCTTGGCTAAAGCGCCTGTCTGCAGCGCCGAGCCGCCGGAAGAAGCGGAACTTCACAGACACGGCACTGCCCACAGGCTGCAAGCACAATGGTCATGCCCAGTGAGCCTTGCAACTAGGGCAGGGAGGTGTGTGGTGGACTGGAGCTCACACAAATCCTGCTCCCCTGCTCCCATGACCGGCCTAGCCACAAGATCACCCTGACTCTGGGCAACAGCAGGATACCGGAGAGAGTCTCAGTGACGGTCTAGTATTTACGGTGCTTCAGAGACTAGAAACCTGGAACCAGGTCAGTGACTCATTGCAATGAGTGTTTGTTTGTAAAGCTGTTTGGTGTGTGTG
>CABHPP010145868.1:7257-42107 GCA_902168425.1 Peromyscus attwateri | reverse complement strand
GTGTGTGTGTGTGTGTGTGTGTGTGTGTGTGTGTGTGTGTGTGTGTGTAGATAGGTAGGGATAGATAGATAGATAGATAGATAGATAGATAGATAGATAGATAGATAGATTTCCAGATATCTATAATATATGCATAACACACAAGGTAAAATTAGTATGTGCTATACAAATGAATGGAGTAATAGTGCAGATGAATTGTTCCAGCATCTGGAATTTTAGGAACACTTCATATACTCTACAGAAGATGCATGTAAATCTACCATGCACCTGTTTATAACAACCTTAGTGCCAACTGGAGAAAAGAGGAAAAGGGTCAGGAGACAGGCACCATTAATAGAAGGATGTCAGAGTATTGCCCAGAGCAGGCCAGCTGGCAACTAAACACCTCCTGACAGGCAGGCAGGGAGTTAATTAATTCGCGACAGCCCAGCGTCTGTTCTTCATCTCACAGGCTCAAATACTAACCTGCCAGAGTCTGAGAGGCTGGCACACTCTAACCAACCTGAGCCCAGTGACTCTCACATAAAGATATAAAGAAATATAATTACAAAGAGGACTAGATCCTCATTCCTGACTGGTAAACTCTCTGAGTCAAGTGCCTGGAAACCTGCAAACCATCATAAGTTCATTTAATAAACAAAGAACTAGGCAAACTGAGGTTGAAGTATCAGAATATTGAACTGCAAACCACCTCACGGTAGGATTGGATTTATCGGTTGTTCTGACATCTGCTGTGCTCGCTGTGATAGCCTCAGTCCTAGGCAAACAGGAAGGAATCTACATGTATTTGTAGCACAGGCTGTCTCTCCTTTCCCCGGACAGCACGTGGACAGCTCTAACTCTCCTCTATTGGCCCTTCCCTTTCCTGATTCACTTCTCCATGCTGACGTGCTTTTCAATCCCCTTTCCTGGTTATGTACCCAGTGGGCTTTTCACAGAATACAATTTGATGGCATGTCTCTGATTAGTGATATTCCTATTTTAACTAGATTTCAGAGCTTTTATTCTGTCCCTTATTGACTTCTCTAGTCTCGTCACAAATCTCCCTCTATCCACCACATTCTACTCATATGGACCCTCTGCCTCTTCTTACAATGTGTCCTAACTGGTTGTTCCTTTTGTCTCAAGACTAAATCCTAACCCCAATCCCTCCCCTACCTAGCTACTAGTCTTTCACACCTCAACATAAATGTTAATTTATCAGTAAGTTCTCTCACCCTTTAGTTGGGCTTCTTTGTACAAAACCTTTTGGGGGATTGTTTTTGTTTTATTTTTGTTGCATTTATCATAATTACAATCTAATAGTTACTCATGCGCATAACAGTGCCTCTCTCTCCAAACTAGGAGTGTAACTATTCAAAAGAAACTATGTTTGTCACACTAACTTTAGTGTCGTTTGTGTGACATAAACAATTATATTTATAATAGTGGATGGGAGATATGTGTCTCCTGGGACTAAGCTCCCTAGAGGTTCTTGACAGAGTGTTTGTGTTATTCTTTTTTTTAAAGATATATTTTTACAGATTATGAGTTTTTTGGGCTATGGGTTTTGTATAACTGTTTTTTTGATAATGTTTTAATTAATTTATAAAACATAGTTAAAATTAATAAACGTTTGGGTTGTAAACTATGGAAAAATGAAAAGTTAAACATGGATCTTAATTATATATAACAGAATGAGTTATTTTTTAAAGACCCCAAGTCGTTAGATAAAAAAGTATAATAGTTTAGACACTTTTAGAAAATAAATACTCACCCATTAGGAATCCTTTAAGAACCCCAACTAAAGTGATTTATGATAAAAAAAAAAAACACATTATCTCATAGGAGACAGATAGTGAACCCCTCTGTTGAGAAAGTTTAACATAAAAAACTTAAAAACTATAACAAAACCCCTTTTTCTTACAGGCAGAAAAGTACAAGAGTTTATATTTTAACAGATAAAAATATTTTATATTAAAAGAGATATATGGCAAAAAACTAAAAGAAGACTTAAAAAGGGTCTACAACATCCAAATTGGCTAAGTGGGTCATAAAAACCAAAAAAAATAAAAGTACATAATAAACTAGATAAGATAAAGGACACAACTACAACCACAAAAAAGTCTACACAAGTCTAGGGACTGTACTAAGTTTAAAAAACACAAACTACTCTTTGGGTCATAAAGTTCTTGTGAGTAAAGACATATGTCTAACGCCGATTATTAATTGTGTGCTTGCTGTTTTTTTAAAGGTGATGTAATTAAATTATTGCCAAGCTCTTGTTGTTCCTTGTATGACTTGATAGTTTTCTTTCCTGTATATAAACTACTGATTTACAAAAATAAAATTACAACAGATTCAAACCACTTCTAAATGTATTGTCTGTCTGTCATTCGCCAAATCCTTGCCTTCCTGACTACCCAAGCCCTGGTTCCCCTACGGTCGTGGTGCCCCAGATGGGCCAGTCCATAACATATGTTTCCTATAGACAGCTGTCTCTGGGGGCCGAGAGTTACTCCTCCTCCACATTATAGGTACTCAGCCTGTGAGTGGTGTAAGCATATTGTGTTGGCTGCCAGTCAGCTCTAGCTCTTTTTAAAGTCACCCAATCTATTCTTTAAATGGACTGTGAATTGTTCATATTTTGACTATAATGCTAATTATAGATTTAATTCTAGGACGGCCATCTTTTTTCTCTAACACATTCCCAGGCGTTGGTTGAGATAGCAACACCTCCCGTCCCTTCCAGTGTTATCACATCAGTCTTAGCTGAGCTCGGGCTCACCTGAGCACATTCTCTGTATTTAATTGAACCCCTTGTTCCCCACTTTTAGCCTCCATATTACAGTAAAGGAAAAAACTGAATGTTCCTAGACTGAGAAATAACATCTGGTCGTATCGCCAATAAAAAGCCAAATATCTCTGTCCAAACAATGCTCTCAGTGCTGAAAATGCTGCTCTATTTTACCTGCAAGTTATAGCCTAGACTAATTCTGGCTTTTAAACATGACGGGTCAATATGCAGTGCTTTCAGGAAGTCCTTCTGTGCTCGTTTTAGGGCCTCGTCCTCTCCATACTCCATGTAAGAATTCCCCCGTCCAATATAAGCATCCAGAAAACATCTGTTAATCTTAACAGCTCTGGTAAAGAACTCAACAGCTCCTTCAAACTCTTTAATTCTAAAAAAAAAAAAAAGAAAGAAAAGAAAGAAGGAAGGAAAACATCATGCCTTCAGGTGAACTGGTTTGCTAACAAACTATTTGACTTTCCCGAAAGTTTTTTATTATCTATCATAAGAAGTACATAAGTCGGTATGATCTAAGGAAGTCTACAAGAATCTCTGGAGATTTGGGTGAGGAGAACAAGAAAAGTAAAAATCATTTTCAAGGGCCCCAAGATGGCTCAGTGGGTAAAGGCACTTGCCATCAAGCCTGATGACCTGAGTCTGATTCCAGGAACGCACGTGGTAGAAGGAAATAGCCATCTAAAAATCCACAAGTGTGTATGCTCACAGTAAGTGAATAAATAAATATAAAAAAGTAAAACTCATTTCATACCACCATGTGGAATGTTATTCTAGAATTCTGTTTTTCTACAGGGCAGTCTTAAATTTTGTTTTAACAGTGATAAGTTACCAACACAGGAAAACATGCATTGATATTGACGACATATGCTATTTAAATTACAGTCTCAATCCACCTAACAATGCTTCAGTCTACAGAGGACCAAATATACAATGATAATCTTATAAGCTTCAATCACCTAGAGATGCCATAGCTACATTAGTTTATATAAGTATACCTCATGATTCTCACATGAAAACAAACTTGTGTAATAATGCCTCCTATAGATTTGTCCCATAACTGACTGATTCATAGTATACATTATATATATATACATATATTTGTATATATATATATATATATATATGTTCTTTATAAGGAACATCCCATTTCATTGAGGACATCAGTGAAAACAATGGCCTTGCATATGGCTTAACAAGTATTTTTTCAATGCTTGTCCAAAATGGCAGCAAAAATAATTGAGGGCTGGAGAGATGCTGTGGTTGAGAATGCTTTCTGTTCTTGCAGAAGACCCAGGTTAGGTTGCCAGCCACCCACGTCAGGCAGCTCACAAGCATTCCTAACTATAGCTCTAGGGATCTGATGCTTTCTGGACTCCTTGGTCACCCTACACAAGTGTGGTGCACATAAACTCATACAGGCAGGCACACGCACACACACACACACACACACACACACACACACACACACACATAAAAATAATACATCTTAGGGGAAAAAAACAAACCTTGTGAGTCTGTGTCCACATTTTTTTTTAATCAAACACCACCCAAAGGTGTGCATTGAGCACCTCTAGAAGATCACAGGAGGATCAACACTGAAGTAGTAGGGACATAGGACATGTGGCTTCGGATGGATCAGACAGGCAATGGTTAACAACAGCCTTCATGACTCATAGAGTAACATCTGACTTCATTCTGTGTGTGGTTACTCAGAGATCACAGGACAATCTTCCTGGTTGTTTATAGTGAAACTGCACTGCTTTGTCAGTAACTGCCACAAGTTAAGATGTACCAGTCCATTTGAACATGGGGTCACAGTGCCTCTCCAGGTACCATCTTGGTGGATTACATCAGCAATTGAACATATGGATTAGCCCTATTTATCAAGAATAAAGATGGCATAGGAATTCTGTGTGAAATGCATTTGTTGATAGGTTTTCTTATATTCAGTAATTCTACCAATGGGTAGAGAAGTGTTTAGTTACAATATGTACCTAGATGGTCTAAATATTCTGTATTTTTCCAGACCATTGTCATATATTCACTAAATTATTCAGCATTCTATTATATTGCCATTCAGTGTGTATCATATCCACTGCTCTTCTTACCCATCAAGGAATTTAAAACTCTGCTATGGGACTTCTAAAATGCAATCTTTCCTTTTGTGTAGCCTAACCAATTACAAAAGCCTACAGCAGCAAGTCGGACAGTGAATCAAAGCCCGTTACTCCGTAGGGCAAGCGAATGTATTGTGAAGGGCTGGTGCAGCCATCCAGTTATCAACTCTCACTGACGTGCACTTCAGTCCATCCAGCTGAGTAAACAACCTAAAGGGAAGATGTGGACTTTCTAAAGTCAGCTGGTGAGCACCTTAAAATCATCCCTGACTGAAAGCCACAGCCAGGCCAGGTGGCAGAGATGAGGACAAGGTGCCCCTCTCCCCACCCCCTTGCTTACTACACCAATACACACAGGAGAAAATGATCTGGATGCTCTGTAGAAAAATCACCTCCATTTTCCTGGAGATGGGTCTGCCACCACATCCCTCTGGCTGGATTAAGCCCTAACATGGCAGTTATCCAGTGGAAAGATCTAGAAGAATATCTATATTGCTTCAGGGTAAGCGTTCCTTGACCTATAAGTCATTAAGCATTGGCTGCCGCATATACAAAGTACATTAAAAGTTTTTCTGAAATAAATTTTTTTTACATGAACCTTAAAGTCATGTGACCGCTCTCAGGAGGAGCTCAAGCTTACAGTGTCTGTTCTGAGTCACCCACACAGGCCCACTGCATTTACAGTAATCACAGATGTGACCAGAGATGTCCTTCTGAACTGTACAAACAAGTCACAAATACCTCCAAACACTGAAGAATGTGGCTTGCAGAGTTAAAGACTTAAATGCAGCTTATGCAAATATCAAAAGAAGTATGATAAATGTGTTTGTGACATACAGCCAGGTAATAGCTATTGTTTTTTAAAATACAAAGAGGGCTTTTTCATTGGGATCTAAAAGTTCACATTATCACAACACTCTTGGTGATTAAATTGGAAATAAGTAGGATATTCACCCCCAAGGAATGTTGTCTCCAGGCAACCACAAGAGTGAGCGCTAGAAATATACAAAGGATGCTTCAAAAGTCAGCTCCCTTAGTTCAAAGATCAACGCCCTAAAATTTAAAGGTTTATTATTTTTATAAAACTTTCCAAGTTAAAAACTATGTTTTTCCTACAGAAAAAAAAAAATTCAAAAGTAAGTTCCATAGTTGCAAGCTATTCTTCCATAGTGTATGTTGCCAAAAAAAATTCTCTAAAAAAAAAAAAAAACAGATAATCACTAAATATTCCTTGTTGTTAAAGTTCAGTAAAACTGTGAATACTCAATACACACAGAATTAAAACTCTGAGCTGTGGAGGCTGTTGATTTAAATTAATAGAGAACAATGGAGAGCCCAGAGAGCTGCTGAAGGTGGGTTATTTGGACCGGACGGCACAGCAGTAGCGGCTTTAAGGAGGCTTGGCTGTTGTAACCCAAGATCGCACTTCATAAAGATGTGAGCCCAACACAGGGAGGCATTGGCTGATTCTAACAGCTGTTAAATAGAAACGAGGCTGAGGGGAGTTGTGGGACGTTTCAAATGTTGACAGATGCAGTGATCTCAGACATTTTGGCCTGCACACGTCCACCAAAGTAAACACATCAGTCACCATTCCATTTCTTCTTAAGAATGACAAGTGCTTAAAGAGATGGATCGCACAAAGATCGATGCATCAAAACAGACAAAGGTATGACTGTGTATAATGAAAGGTCTGAGACCAGGATTTAACCCCAAGGCATCTGCAGAATTTACAACCACTATATTACTTTTTTCCTACAATAAAGAACTTTACTTTTCGTGGGGAAATGTAGCTGTATATCTACATCCTGAAAAGGAAAATTAGAATGTCAGTTTCCCAAGGATTTCAAACTCTATTCTAGCCTTTTAAACAGTGTATTGGCACAAACATGCCTCTATAATTTATGAATCACCCCAATTTACTCCTTCAAAGGAACTGGCATTCTTTCCCTTACCAAAAGTAATGGTACAAACTATTATTGAACAATAACATTGTTTCCATATTAAAATCGCTGCAGTTGTTCTGAGGGTTGTGGGTTACTGTTGTTATTTCTAACTGTCCTTGTCTATTATGTGTTTGTATAGAAATCTCAGAAAGAACTAACTCTTCAGTATTGAATTTTTATAGATTTTAATATATTTTGTAGATATTTTCTTGGACTGTTTTCAGTAGTTTTAGATATATAAATATCTCTGATTGGTGCAAATTTTTCTTGAAAATATTTTAAAATCACTCTCCTTTCCAAGAAATGGGCTTTCTGAACAAATTATTTTATGACTAGATATTTCAAGCTATATATACATTTAATCAACATTTTGTGTATAGGCTTCAATCAAACAGACATCTTCAGTGCGTGGTATAAATATTTAATTGGAGATTTGGTACAAGTCAGTTTCTTAGAAGGCACAAGGGTGTTACTGATAGGGTCCTCAGATTCACAGAAGGATTTTTTATACACCCATCACCATTTTTGTAGTCTATCACAGCCACACTTCCCCCCATCCTTCCCATTCCCTTTTGTCTTCTGGATGGGGCTGTAACTGGTTACCTCTGCTGACCCCGCCCCCCTGCTTGCTTCCTCTTTGACAACAATGGTGCTCCATACCTGTGGTGGCACATGGCCGTAGCTTGACAAAGGCTCACACTAGTCTGGCTGATCAGTGCAGCTTGTTTATAATCCTGAAATAGTTTTACAAGATCTTGTTAATTTGTCATGTATCTCTTTAAAACGTCTTTCTAACTCTGATTCCACATAAGTATACAGCATATAAAGCATTAAACTAGACATCTTCCTAAACTTTCGTTTTTTTTCTTCACAGAATCTCATCTAATGAGAATGGATGGAACAAGGACTGCCAATCGTTATTAACATTCCGAGTCTGTGTGACTTGTATCCACCTTAAGAACAGGGACTTTTCCTGCGGTGCTGCTCTGTGGTATGTAATAAAGTATCTCATTTACTTCCTTTTATTGTTTATACCACTGGAAACTTCCCTTCTTGGGCAGAAAAGGAAACTCCCCTGGAAAGAACCTTTGGAATTACATGACTTTTGGACAATTAGGTGCCAGGCAGGTAAGTGATGATAAAACAGAACATGCCCTGGTTAAGTTTGAACCTACTTCTAGAATCCACGCTTCTGGAAGGAGGTGTATGATTCTGTGCAAGGATCTAGAAGCCCTCCTGAAGTGGAGAAATGGGAACTCTAACCCTAGGATGTGAAACTTAGAAAGCAGGCAGGAATGAATTTGAACGGCCCTGGGGAACAGGCTGTTTCAGAGAATTTTTCAAAAGTGCTGAGTCTGCAAGAGAGCCTGCCAAAATGGACCAGAAAATGAAAAATGTTGTCTGAAGCTTGGAATCACCTCAAAATCTTACAGAATTATTTTCAGCGTGAAAGCAAATAAGAACAGTACTAAACTTGAATTCGTAATTAAATGATATCTATAAAACAAATGTTATGTTTATACGATATATTATATGCATATGTAGTGACTATATATGACTTATTTTACTGGTTGCTATAATGAGGCGAAACACCTTCTAAAGTAAGCGCCCAGAACCTCCAAGAAATAAAAATGGCCACGATCTTCCCAAGAGATGGGCATCAACAGGAAGCTCCATGGGCATTTCTGGCTGTTACTCCACTGAAGCTAAGCTGAACCGTGGGGAGATGGTACGCTCTCCTGGTGTGGCAAAAGGAAATCCCCTCAAATGTGCTTCTTAAAAGTAACCATCACCCTCTAGCCCCAGAAGGCACTGCTCAACTAGAGAGGCCTTAACCACTCATTTCCCTCCCCTCCTCTTCTCACAAGCTCCCCCTGGTTGTCATCAGAGGGAGAGCCTGCTTGTCTTAAGAAGTAGAATGGGCTAGGTGGTGGTAGCACATGCCTTTAATCCCAGCACTCGGGAGGCAGAGCCAGGTGGATCTCTGTGAGTTCGAGGCCAGCCTGTGCTACAGAGTGAGTTCCAGGAAAGGTGCAAAGCTACAGAGAAACCTTGTCTTGAAAAACAAAACAACAAAAAAAGAAGTAGAATGGATTCTCTGCTACCCCTAGGGCTAAAAAGATTGGGGAATAAGGTCAAATTGAAAATTTGGGGTCCCTATGAGAGGAAATGGCCTCATCACCGACCAATCTCAAAGTGGGGGTCCTACTCTTAAAGCTGCACAGCACATTTTCAGACTAAATGGAAGGATCTGGATGGAAATCAGAAATCTGCTATCTCATTAAATATAATCTAAGTAAGCAATCTACCAGGCATCCCTTGTTGTGCGTCTGAGAATCGTTACCCATCTCCTGTGGAAGCTTGCTGCCCTGATTCACCATGCTTTTCCCTCAACTCCCCTTCTCTAGAAACTACAGATGGCCACATCTTTCTTACTCCCATCACCACCAGTTGGAGCTGATGCTGTCTCCAGATACTCAAATTCTGCCAACTTACTATTTATTTAAACATGACCAGCTTTATTTTGTAATGTGTAAAGAGATCCAAAGATGTATCTATATCTAAATTATTACTTTTATTCTTACTGAAACAATTCATTATATTGTAGGTGGCATCTTATAGAACTATAGAATTCTAAACAGTGACCCTCCCTTCCACTTTTCCTTACTCCTAGTCCCACCCCTTAAGGACAGTTAACTTTATATGTTACTCTGGTGTTTGCCTTCAAACTTGCTGTGGGATGGTCTGTATGTCAAATTGCTCTGATTGGTCAATAAATAAAACACTGATTGGCCCGTGGCCAGGCAGGAAGTATAGGCGGGACTAACAGAGGAGAACTGAGAGAATTCTGGGAAGTGGAAGGCGGAGGAGAGAGACACTGCCAGCTGCCGCCATGACAAGCAGCATGTGAAGACACCGGTAAGCCACGGGCCATGTGGCAAGATATAGATTTATAGAAATTGATTAATATAAGATATAAGAACAGTTAGCAAGAAGCCTGCCATGGCCATACAGTCTGTAAGCAATATAAGTCTCTGTGTGTTTACTTGGTTGGGTCTGAGCTGCTGCGGGACTGGCGGGTTAGAGAGATTTGTCCTGACTGTGGGCCAGGCAGGACCAGAAAAACTTTAGCTACAAACTCCTAAAAAACACGAGTGATACATCATATTTACGGCTATTCACTCCTTACATCGATGAGTTTAGCTCTCTGATGCCATCACTCCACACACTTGCCCCTATTCCAACATCTTTAAATACCTATGACAATGTGTTTAGGGGGTACCAATTTTACATCCCTTAAATGTCTGATATTTGATCTACAGCTGCTCATATATATTTAAATTTAAGGCACCAAACCCTTGAACAGTACCGTGTGACACCTAAATATCATGTCTATTTTTTGAATTCTCTTATTGAATCTATTTTTAATTCCTTTGTTTCACCTGGTAGACTTGTAAGAAGGAAAGGCACAGGCAAATGTGCCTAATACAACATAACATACCACTAGCCCAAGCTTTCCAGTCCAGATGCTTCCTGATCCAGCTGGTCCTGGGGACATCAAACAGCTGCCCACTATCTATCTAGTTCTCATGCCGCTTAAGGGTTCAGTTAATGATCCTTCCAAAAATCTTTTATCCCGTAGATAGGCTTTCTGACTTTATCTTGGTTTTGTTCTTATCACACACTCTTATAACCTTTATTGTTTCTTCTCTGTCTGCATAATTTATATGTTTTTATTTAATTCTTAGTGACTTGTTTCCTTTATACAAAGGATCACTACTTTGCTTTTGTACGCTTTCTTGTATATCTCTATCCACATCATTGTATTTGAAGTGTGTTTCTTGTACCCAGAATGTGCTAGATACTTTTCAAAATTCCCATCTGACACGTCATTCTTTGATTTGGTGACTTTTGACCATTTCTACTTAATATAACTATTGACATCATTGGATTTGAGTCTCACATCTTATTGCTTGTTTTCTGCTGGTCTCTTTGGCATGTGTTTCTTTATCCTATCTCCAAATTTATTTTGAGGTCTTTTAATATTTTTAATATCATATTTCAATTTTTCAGTTTTCTTTTGATTGAAAGACCATATTCAGTTAGAAATTTGGATTAAAGAAGGGCTTAGAGCTACAACTCTGCTATGTGTATAGGGGCAGCTTGTGTATCTCCCTAGAGTAGGGTGGGAAGAGGCCTTACCAGAGAATAGAAAGAGGCCAGAGTGGAATGACTTCAGGGTAGAAAAGAAGACTGGTGATAAAGTCTAAGCGATCTTCAGTCACAGCAAGTAGGACCTTGGTTTTAATGGCCAGGAATTCAGGTTTTGTCGGGTGTGATGGGTCACTGCAGGTTTGGGGCAGAGGAATGACTGAATCTGCCCTATGTTTTAAAGCAGTCTGTTCGACCACTATGTGGAGAATTCATGTGCCAGGGTAAGTGTGGAAAGGCATAGCCAAGGGTACGCTACTTCAGCTGGCTAGGAGACAGAAAATTCTGTTCTGAGATCTGAGTTCAATTCTCGCCTGGGACTTCCCGGTTGAGAAGAAAATAGCAATTAGAACTGATACAGTTCAAAATTTGTTTCAGTGACAGAAAGAAGCAGACTTGCTCATGGGTTAAATGTGTGGTAGGTGAAGAAGAGGCCAAGAGTAATTCTCTCCTGACTCCCCAAACATTAAAACTGCCTTGTCGGAAAGGACACGGCATTTATACTCTAGTGGGACCTGAGTTCAGATCCTGCCTGCCTCAGTACTTACTACTCAGAGCTCTTATTTAACCTCTTCTGAATATTCATTTCCTTATCTCTAAGTTAAAATTATAAATTTGCACCACTGTCAAAGCTGGAATGTAGCAAGGAAATATTTATTATATAAGGTTATATAGATGTAACAAATACATAAAATGACCATCACTACAAATGGATATTCCATATTCATCTTGTTTCTAAATTTTAATTCCAGAAATTACTGTCAAGTTATAATAAACATTAAAAATGAGAATTATGAACTATATTTATTCTATAATGCAATAAATTGAAAACTGCCTGTTTCTTTCCAATATGCTTCCATAAATTCCAGTCCTGAAGGCCTAGTCTAAAAGGCTTAAAAGGATGTTCTCAGTAGCCCATTCTACACACCTATGTCCTACCCAGTTTGAAACAGATTTATTTTGACAAATTTCAACAGGAGAAGGAAAACTGTGAGTGAGAAAGAACATTGTAGGACAGAGTAAAATACATACTAATAATTTTGTTAATTGAATTTTCTATGTACTTCCTTTGGGAGATGATAGACTTAATTAAAAAGTATTAATACATTAACCATTCAGCTGTAATTAAAATGAAGGGAAAGTACTTACTTAGGTTTCATAAAAATTCTATTAGTTATCCCAGATATTTCAATACAATTCTTGCTAACACTGTCACTCATTAACACTGCTGTTCTGTAGCAATACATACTAGTTTCTGAGGCTGTGTGAAATCAAGTAGGTCATATACCCACACCCACAGGAAGGCTCACCTCTAGCGCAAAGCCGTACTGCTTTAGTTCAGTGTAGATGAGTCCACGGTTAATGAAGGTGTTTAATGCTATTCTTTCTCCCGCATCAAGAAGCAGCACAATGCCATAATCTCTTAGAGCCTAAAAAGAAAACAGTCCCTTAGAGCCACGGTGCAACTCTTTAGAGCCTTGCTTACCCCATTGCCCTGGGATAAATATGCTTCTACCCGGAGTGGGATCTCAGGATCAATTCTGGAATGTGACATAAGTCCAGGCTCGACTTGAAGATTCCTTTTAGCTATAGTATTATGGCTGGTGCTGATTTTAAATAAGTACTCACTATGCTTGTAGTCCACATGCCATCTGTTTGCCATGCATGCTCCTATGCATTGCATAGTTTGGAAGGAAGGAACTCAACACCCGCCCCCCCACACACACACACACAACATACACACACACTGGATACTTTCTCCAAATATCACATTCACGTGAAAGCCAAGTGGAGGTTCCTGTTTGAAATTTAAATTCTTTTTAGGATTTCATTGACTTCCTCACTGAAGTCTAAACTGCAGGAGGCAAGTGTTTAATCTTTTCATCACTGTAAACCGAGTGACAAGCATCTTGTCTTCACGTAACAGGCATTTGGTAAGTTTTAATCAAAGGAAAAAAATCACAAATTTATCAAATGAATAAACCCCAATGAAAAGGGACCACAACAAGACCGAAGAGGGAGACAGGGAAGTTTGCAGTATGTTGATAAATCGACTCATTGTTTTTAAAGAAAGCAACCTGAGCTCGAAGAATGAATGCACCGAGAAGGAATCACTTCCTCTTGATTTTTTCCGTTGACTGAGGAGGCAAAGCTTCACTGATGCCACCTCTGCACTAAGCACTAATGGGCGCATGCTTCTACATTACTTTTACTGGATGATTTGTTCAAAAGAGCCACATGGTTGGTCAAACAAGGCTCATTCGTGACTATAGTATCGGCTGACTGTAAAAGGCAAATAAACAGAATTTAACTTTCTGCCCACTTGCCCTTCTCTCCTATTTCCTGGTATGTGTGTCTAAAGATACTGTACAATTAGAGATCTTATATGTATCCTGTGATATAAATATCAATATTGCAGGCATAGGAAATATTTAGCAATACTTGAAGAACCACCTACACTGTTCATTACACCTTGTCTGGCTTACTACTTCTGTGGACTCACAGAATGCAGAGTGTGTAGAATGCCCTAGAGAGCCATCAAGCAGCTGAACATGAGAAAAGATTTTAAGTGAGAGTTCATGGAAGCTAAGGGTGAGTGGTGGAGATGAGAACACTGAAGGTGCTTTCTGGTTTGGTTCTTCTTTGTTTTACTGACCCTTGAGATAGATAGGGTCATACCATGTAACTCTACCTGGTCAGAACTTGCTTTGGAGACCACATTAGCCTTGAATTCATGATTCTGATGCCTCAGATCTCTACAATCTGAAATTGCAGACATTTTCCAGTTTGTCTAACCTAAAAGTTTTGGTTAAGAGAGCGAGAACCATAGCCTTCTCTGAATTTGTATCATCAGTTGCTGTTACTTGATTCTGAGTTTAAGAAAACTAACTTAATTTGAAGTCTGTTTCCTCAGCTACAAAACTAGAATATGCTGTGGGATGTCTTTCTGTATACTGTGAATATGTGTTGCTCTGACTGGTTGATAAATAAAGCTGCTTGGCCAATGGCGAGGCAGAATAAGGTTAGGCAAGACATTCAAACTGAAGAGATGGAAGAAGAAAGGAGAGTGAGAGGGGATGCCAACCTGCCACAACAAGGAGCAACAAGATGCCAGCAGACCGGTAACACCACAGCCACATGGCAACATATAGATTAATAGAAATGGGTTGAGTCAAGTTATAAGAGCTAGCTATCAAGAAGCCTGACCCATAGGCCATATAGTTTGTAAATAATATAAGCCTCTATGTGTTTATTTGGGACCAAGGGACTGAGGGAATTGGGTGGGAGAGATTTGTCCTGACCGCGGGTGGGAAAGGTACAGAGAAACTTCTGGCTACAAGAATATTAAATTTTAATACATTTTAGAGTCCACTTACAAATATTGCAGGAGTGTGAGGCCAAAATTTGCACATAAAAGATACCATTGGAATCTGTTTTAGAACTTCTGAATCAACTAGTTTGTAAGATTGCCAAAGAGATGTCTTTTTTTTTTTTTGTATTAACTAATTGGGATTTATTTAAAAAAATTTTTTGCCTTTTATCAAAAATAGATTCTCTTTTCATACAATATACCCTGATCACATTTTTCCCTTCTTCTACTCCTCCCAGTTACTCCCACCCCCTATTCCATCCAGATCCACTCCCTTTCTGTCAGAGAGATGTCATGGTGGCTAAAAGCACTGGTTGCTCTTCCAGAGAACCCTGGTTTGATTCCCAATACCCACGTGACAATTTACAACTGTCTATAACTCTAGTCTCAGGAGATCCAACTTTTCTAATTTCTGTGGGTACTGCGTGCGCGTGGCACATAGACATATATGCAGGCAAAATACCCATACAATTTACAATAATGATAACAAAAATAAATAAAGAATGAAACCAGTGTAGAAATTTCTTACCACGTGTTCCCAAGGCCAACATAGCAGAGCATTTGGAGAAAAAAAAGTGTGCACAGTACAAATTCTCCATTCTACTGCTTCAGGCCCTACGGAAACTTTGACCTTTCTCTAGCCATGACCCACTGCCAGTCTTAGAAGTGCCTTTATCCCCTTAATAAACCCATTCTTTTCCTGCTACTATCTACACGTGCAGCTGCCAAATCTGTGTTTAGGGGCACGAGAACCTGGAAATCCCAATGGTGCTCACCATTCCTCAATGTCTGCCTAAAACAGAAATGCCTTGGCTATATAGTGATACAGTGTGTAGCCTGGTGCTTGTCATACAATACGCCATAAACAGGAGGTAACGGCTACTGTTTTCATTATTATAGAATTGTAGAGTCAAAAGCCACCATGCTGTTCTAAGGCTATGAGAACCTGCTGAATGGAGGAAACTGACGATCAGAAAACCATCCTGATAGAACCATGACATGCATAAAGGCTCCTCTGTGGGCAACGAAGGAAGAAATCAAGCATGTAAGTTGCCTTCTTCCTGTCTAACGTCATGATCCACCAGCTGTAGGAGTCGATCTGACAAGCTACTTGATCCAGAGATCCTAAAACAGATTCCAGTGTCCACTTTTGTCTGAATATATTTTTGTAACTTTTCAGAGGGGGTAAAAGACAGCAAATTTGAAAAAAAAAAAAAAACAACAACTGCCTTTAGAGATTCTAGTTGGTTCAATTTCATTATACTTCTTCAGCTTTGTGTTTCAATAATACAGATTTTGGTTTTGCTATTGTTTAAGTGTTATGCTTGAAAATGACAAATGATGACTACTTTCAAGTTATTCAAATTTCAAACAACAAAAAAATTCACCATGCTCAGATTTTAGGAAACTCTATCCATAAAGAATGCCTAAGCATGCCAGCCCAGTGACGGAAGGAATGTGGAAAAGCAGGTGAGAGTCGGCCAAGGGAGAACTGGTAACACTTTGAAATGACATGCCGTCCAATCTGTAGTCAGATGGCTTTCCAAAGCTACCTCGGGATGGTGAACCCAGAAGGAAACAAAGGTGTGGATGACAGCACAGGTTTCCAGCTCCCTGTGGGACCTGGGTAAGTTCTGCGGCCTCTCCTTACTCTCGTTTCCTTGTTATCTGTAAAATGAACAGATAAAATGCTCTGGGGTCCTGGCATCTTGAAGATCACCAATATTTTGCAACCCTATTTTGGTCCCGTTTATTCAGAGTCGTTTACGTGGTCTTCATTTACCTAGAATTGGTTTTTCCGAATAAGTGAGATAACATGTGGGAGTTCCTTCCTTGCCCAGCCCATTGTGTTTGGCCTGAGCTTACCTTCAAGCAGGAATGCGGGGTGTAAGGAAGGTCCTCAAAGGCACCTGCTTGGGAGGTCCCTGCCAAATGACCCTTTAGTTAACTCCTTTAACAACTGCCTTGTTAAAAATTAATGATTCGTTTGTCTACATCTGTAGAGGAAGACAAACTTGCTGGGCTAGCTGTCAGGAATGTCACATTCTTCTGCTGGACAGGAGGTTTCTCAACCTCTGTCCTCCCTGTGCCTTCCAAATCTCTGGAAGCTGTAAGCAGTCTTAGCTGAGTTTTACAGACTGAGGAATATGTCCACCTAGATCAGTGGGAGTGTGAAGTCTACTGAAAGAACTCACTGCTGCTATGTAAAGGGCAGACATGAGAAAGGAGAGACCAACAGACAGGGAAAGGAAGGAAGAGCAGAGAACAAAATGCAAGGAACTTGCAGGTGGGTGATCGCACTGAGCTAATTCTCATTGACATCAACCATATTGACAAAGGACGAGGCTGTACCAGCGGCAAGATTAGAAAACACAAATGGATTTGACAGCGAAATATGGTTGCCGTAGCAAGCTTTGAGGCACATGAGCAAATCCCTGTCAACGGTCCCTGCAGGTGGAACACGTGACTCTATACTCTTCACTGCATGTATAGTCTTAGAATTCTACAACAAATACCTCCATGAGCTGTTCCAGCTTGGGTCTGAGTTGTAAAACAGTATTGCTAGTGATCACTTCTACAAAATTATGTACGGCAGTGGATCAGTAAAACATTTACTCAGATGATACTTACAGAATGTATCCTAATTTATATAGGCATTTAAAAATATTGGTACAAGCATTATAAAATGAATTGACAGTACAGAAACTGCATAAGATAATTTAGCACTAGGAAAGAAATCAATATTTTCTGAAATGGTTCTTCGTGGTTTGTGAAGTTTTATGTGTGTATTTCCATAGGAATTATTTTCCAAGATTATAGCAGAGATAAGAAGAAAATACAGGTGTTTTAAACATGTTTACAAATGCTTTAACATGCTGCTTATGAAATATTGTCTATTGATTGCTTGTCTAAGTCAAGGAGCCATTGAATGCATGTTGCATCTCGCATGCTTTAAATCTCTCATTTACTAAAATGGTTATTTACCATCTGAAGTTCCCTTATCTTGGTGTAACACAATGCTCTGTTATAAAATGCTGCATAACTGTTCTTGTCCATGTTGACAGCTGTAGTTAAATCTGCAATAGCTAGCTGGTAATTCTACAAGGAAAAAGAAAGAGTGAGAAGGATAAATCATAATAGAAACGTTCAATCATAAAATAAGTGTGCGAGCCTATCAGTGTTTGAAGTGTTCCTTTAAGATTCTATATATCATCTTTAAAATTAATACAGTGAAGCTAATCTTTCACATAGTCCACTAGGAAGATCTTGGTAGGTATTCTTACAGTTCTTATGCCTCACAAATAAAATTTCACTTTACAAATAAAATTAAGGATGTCATTAACTTAAATTTAGGCAATTATGGGCTAGAGAGATGGCTCAACAGTTAAGAGCATTGGGCTGATATTCCAAAGGACCCAGGTTCAATTTCCAACATCCACAACTCACAAATGTCTGTAACTCCAGTTCCAAGAGATCTAGCACCCTCTTCTAGGCTCCATAGACACTGCACACATACAGTGCACAAACATACATACAGGCAAACGCTCATAAATATAAAATAACAATAAAGTCTCAAAAAAATTAATTTAAGCAAGTATTACACCAATGTTGCTATATGGCTTGGAGAAAACGATACTGGTTGTAAAAGGCAAGCAATCCATGGTCCTCTGGTGACCACTGAAGGGCTGACTTACCTTCACCAGTGATACCAGTCACACTGTGGTATCACACAGTCACAATGTTTTCTACTCACATTCACTCTCTCATCCCTTTCCATTCTCCTCTGATACCTTATGTCACCATTTCTGAACATAATAATAATAATAATGGGCACGCAATGCAAGGTCTCACCTTTGCTTTAAGGTGCTAAGGCAAAGTATTCCATATGCAACAGTAATGAAGAGAAATCAAAACTATTATCAGGGAGAAGGAATCATTCCACACAGCATCAGATACCACAATCTTTTGCTCAGGAATTTCTATTTAGGAAACTCAAGCAATGATTTTGTTCTCATCACATATAAATGCGTTATTTAAAACAAATAGTAAAATATATAGACATTCCAAATGTCCAACGATCAAGTCATTAAAAATAAATTGTATATAAATACAATATGTATCAATGTATTGCAAGATTAAATCCAGAAAACAGAGAACACCACAAGTATATAAACAGCACATTCTCTCGTCATATATCTGAGGAAATGTAGGAAACGAATGCCCAGTTAACAAGCAGAGAAACCTCAGCTCTAAACTCTCAGTAAACCTGGCAGGAATGGCTTACCCTGTTGTAGTATTTCAGAACTCCTCTGCAGATGTAGGCATGCACACTCTCGGGATACAGTCTGATGGCCTCGTTACAGTTCAGAATTGCTTTGGAGTACCTGCCCTTTAAACCGTAATAGGCTACTCGGCATAGATACGCCTTTTCAGAGAAGGAGAAAAGCAGAGATGGATGTTTTAGTAAAATCATCAGTTCTACCAGGATATAGGGAACTTCAAACACATCTTTGCTACCTAAAGACAATATTAAAATATAGTTTTCTCCATTTCTTTTCATTAAAAAGTTAAACATACAGCGTAATTGAAATAACTTTACAAGGATCATACTTATGGCTACTACTTGGATTCAGTAATCATTAACATGTAGCCTGCTGTGTTCACTTTCTCCATTTTCCCTAAACTATTGAAAAACAAGTTGTATACATCATAATTCTTCACCCCATTTCCTTTAATATGAGTCTCCTGTGGAAAAAAAGACATTGCCCTACATAATCACACCAACATTATTTATCTAGGATAGTTACTAACAGTTCCCTAAAATTATCTAGTATTTAATCAACTCAAATTTAATTTAAAATCAAGAGCCAGTCAAATTTCATCTACTAAATTTTTTGTTGTCCTTTAAATCTATTAGGAGGCAAAAATCTATTGATATGAAAGCAATAAACCAATAAAATTTATAGCACATAAATTAAAATTCCTAACAGATGAATTAATGTATTTGAAATATTTACATATATCATGATTCACAAAATATTGTTACAAATGCAATATCTAATGTCAAAAAGTAATACTCTCATTCCAAAGAAGAATACAAAAATTTAGATTGTTAAAATATAATTAAGTGGTGTCAGATATGATAGCACACATCTGTAATCTCTAAACTTGAGAGGCAGAGGCAGAAGGGTCAAGAGTTCAAGGTTATTCCCTGCTACCTAGTGAGTTCAAGGCCATTCTGTGCTCCGTAAAATGCTGTCTAAAAAAAAACAAAAGAAAGGGTGAAAAAGGAGAAGGGGTGGAAGAGGAGAAAGAGGAGAGAGAGAGAGAGAGAGAGAGAGAGAGAGAGAGAGAGAGAGAGAGGAGAGAGAATTGCTTTTGCTTTTTATTACCAATTACATACAAACTATTCAATAGTATCACCAAAACTAACCTATTCTCCCAGTCGTTGATGTCATTTATTTAAATACCTGGTAATGTTTGGGATTGAGAGTAATCGCTCGATTAAAATCCAGAATTGAGCTCTCTTTGTTGAGTTTTACTTTACAAAGTCCCCGGTGATAAAAGGCTTCTGAAAATTCAGGATTTGCTTTCACAGCTTTTGTCAAAGAGTCAAAAGCCTGGAAGAATGTGTTGAAGCACATATCACTCAGTGACAGAACACATGAATTCAGAAGATGAATAAAGTATGGACATGTTATTGAAAAGCTTCACTCGAGGATTCTTTTGGGGAGAGGGGCTCTTTAAAATACGTTCTCCCAAAGAACCTCGTGGAACAAACAAGTATAATCCTTAGAAATGAGTCAGACTTATAAGTAAAGGTCCCATTATTTCCAGATAAATAGCTATATAATCCATGTTGTTAGATAACAGTACTTTGAGATTTAATTTCAATCATTATTCTTTGGATTTCACTAATTCAAAGAAACCACAGACATCAGTATTCATTTCTCCTTTCTGATCCAAGAACTACAGCAGAAATGTAGTTGTTCAGTTTCAGGATAAAAAGGTGCCACAGTTCCCCAATGTATCTAGTCATCATAATCAATTTAAATCTGATTTGAATTCTTCAGTTATCAATAAGGAAAGTCATAGAATGTTCTAATCATCATTCATTTAGTCTGCAGCACATTAAAATATTCAATTTAACTACTTATAATTTAATAAATCAAATTAGTATGATGACATTATTTTCCTGCAATAATTTCCTACAGTTAGATTTACTCTTTTGATGAGAAACATGTATTAGCTTTAAAATATTATTTGCAAATTAGTGTCAAATAAAATGTGCTGATATTTAATTTAAAACAATTCATGGGAATTACAGGTGCAGACTGCCGGTTATGAGCCAAGCTTTAGAAGCAGTTTTGGTCAGTTGACTTCTTGCATTATTGTGGGTAGCCTTCAGAAACAGAACTGATGCAAGCAACCAATTTGGAAAGTCACAAATAATCGCTGCTTCTAAGCACACTGATACCATTTGTAAGTTGCCTTCCTCCATGTAGCAAAGACCCAGGTTATACAGACACTCTGCTGCAACAGAAACGGCACTCGGTCCTTTGTCAGAAGTGGAAAACATTTCCAAAGCCTTCTTAAATATTCTCACAGATTCCTGTAAGAATAAGAACAAAGGAAAGAGATGAAGGGGATGTTTTTATGGGTTATTTGCTCAACATCAGAACCTTACATGTAAAGAGAACTCAGAGCCCACAGCACCTTGGCCCTCATGTCATACAAATGCACACAGATCTAACGAGGACACAAATGTCCTTATACAACTGGAGGACCCTGTTCCGGAGGATGAACCCAGCAAGTTCCACCCAGGGGCCATCCTATACACCAGGTCTGAAGCAGGCTTGCATACATGGATTTTTGCAACTAGAACTTCTAAATTCTAACATCAGACTTGAACTCGTGGACCATTTGCTAATAATTACCTAGTTTTTACCCTGATGGCATGTTGGGAAGTTAGCAGGCAATAGAAGTATTGATGATACCTGATACAATTTGTCTTGTTTTACTCCTAATGGGATTCAACTAGTTCTAGAAAGCAAGTTTCATCAAAAGTTACCCATATAAATTTAATAATATTTTTATTGGAATCCAGTAATGATAAAGAAGTTTAATTTCCCAAATGTCATTTACTAATTAACAAATCGTCATATGAATCTAAACACAAATATCAAGTTTAAACACATTTGCTGTTACTGTTTAGTCTATCTCTATCTGTTTCTCTATCTCTGTCTCACTATCTCTATCTCTCTGTCTCTGTCATTTCTCTGTCTCTATCACTGTCTCTGTCTATCTCTCTCTATCAGTGCTTCCATACTGGTTTCTGGAGAAGTCATTTTCTTTTCTTTTCTTTTCTTTTTCTTTTTTTTTTTTTTTTTTGGTTTTTTCGAGACAGGGTTTCTCTGTGTAGCTTTGCGCCTGTCCTGGAACTCACTCGGTAGCCCAGGCTGGCCTCGAACTCACAGAGATCCGCCTGGCTCTGCCTCCCGAGTGCTGGGATTAAAGGCGTGCGCCACCACCGCCCAGCGAGAAGTCATTTTCTTGAGAACTTTGAAGACCTTTCACATATCCCACAGGCATTCATTCATTCCCCAGGTGGACAAAGTCACACCCACTCATTTTTACATGAGATTCCTGCTCTACTCGGGCTTCTGCTGGGGTCCCTAGAGAACAACACCCATAAACTTCTAGAAATCCTCTGATTTGGTTATATTTTATAAGGCATATCTTTAAACGTCTACCTCACTGCTCAGTTTAGAGCTCTTGCCACATTCTTAGGTATTTATTACAGTAACAAAATATTTACAGATGCTAAAATTTGTATTCTTTTCCCATCGCTGAAAAAAAAATAGTGACTTTGAAATGTGTTTCCACAGTGAGGTGTCTGTGCATAGATTAACTGAGTCTTTTGTTCTAAGTTCCACAGGCCACAGAGGTGCTAGTTAGGTGGTACTCCCATCTGACAGCTCAGATAGGGAAGTATCTTCTTCCAAGGCCATATCATTTCATTTTGTAAAAATACTTAAATGGCACCCCCGAGTATAGCATGTGCATTCCATTACTAAGTTTAAGAAACATCAGTCAACAGATTGTTCACCTTGATTTTCTTAGCCTTCATTTGGGCTTTTGCCAAGAGTGCGAAAGTGGAGATCTCTGGTCTACTGGCTATGACCCCTTCCAAGACGTGAATGGCCTTGTCATGATTTTCACAAAAGGAGTAAATAAGTGCTTGCTGTATTGGTGTCAGCTCAATGAGACCTGAAAGCAAAGGGGAGCTTATCAGTGTCTCTGCTGGGTAGCAAGGGTTTAGAATACAATCATTGTAAGGGAGTCATTCAACATCATATTATTTTTGCATCATCAAATGACAAATCAACACCATACCAAAACCTTCTATTAACATAAAACAAAAAATTATTACAATTACAAACAAAAAGAGTAAAATTATAAGCCTGATATATATATATATATATATATATATATATATATATATACACACAGAGAGAGAGAGAGTGCTCTCACAAACTTCTCCAAACTCTGAATCACTATACAAGCTGATGATGTAAAAGTAAAGACTGAAGTTTCAGACTCTTGTCTTTCAAGTGAATTCTTCATCTATCAATATCAATATATAGGTATTACAAATAGTAAAAAAAAAAAAGGAGAAATATTTAACATTTTTATTTTGAATTAGTTGTATTTACCTTTGTTCATTTCTGCTACTTGATAAATAGTGAGCTTGGCAAGATCATGACACTTCATCATAAGAAGGTATTGTCCCCTGGAAGAAATGACAACTTTCATTCTAAGCAGAGAAAAGGTAATTAGTCCGTGGGCTTTTAAAACTTTTACTGGGTTCGTTGACAGTTTCATGTGTGTATAAAGTACATTCTGATTACTGTAGCCCCACACTTTTCTCATCTCCCTCCACCCCATGTCACCTCCCTTCTTCCTGAGGCCCCTGTTTCACACTCACTCTTTTTCTGTCGTTTTAAGACTCACTGTTTAACCAGCATCCTCCATGTGACCATGGGTTTAAAACTCATTGAAACATGGGCTCCTCGGTTGGGCACCCAACTGAAACAAATGATTGCTCTCCCCCAGAATCTATCAGTACCCAGTTCAGTTCAACAGGGTAAAATAGGATCACGACTGACTGTTGATTGCCCAGTCTCGTGTGGGTTCATTGCAGACAGCCACAGCTGCGGTGAGGCTGTGACTGAAATGGTTGTGCCATGCCCAGAAGATAACATTTCACAGACGGTCTCCCCATCTTCCAGATCTTAAAGCCTTTCCACCCAGCAATTCCATGATAACCCCTGAGCCTGAGAGAGGGTGGTGTAAACATCCTGTTCAGAGCTAAGCACTCATTCATCGAAGTAAATATTCGAAAGTAAAGTTAGTAATGTTACTTAATTTTTTATGATTATAAAACATTCACTCATTTATACAAGTATACATAAAATCCATTTTAAAATTATAGAGTTTTTGTTTTGTTTTGGCTTTTGGTATTTTGAGGCAGGGACTCTATGTAGTGCTGGCTGTCTTAGAACTTGCTATATAAACTAAGCTGGCCTTGAACTCAGAGAGATCATCTCTCTGCCTCTCTCTCTCTCTCTCTCTCTCTCTCTCTCTCTCTCTCTCTCTCTCTCTGTGTGTGTGTGTGTGTGTGTGTGTGTGTGTGTGTGTGTGTGTGTGTGTGTGTTTCTCTCTCTGTCCCTCTCTCGTCTACCTCTCTGCCTCTGCCTCCAAGTGCTGGGATTAAAGGCATGCACTACGATGCCTGGTAGAATTAAACAGTTTTTAAAAGACCAAAAAGACAAATTAACATGGAGTTAAAATGAAAGAAACACTTTAGGAAGTGTGGCACTAAAATAAAGCTGAAGGCCACAGAACAGAAAGAGAAGAAATATTTATATAATTTCTGAAATGTGGTTTAAGTGTGCTGTGGATGATTGATTGATAAATAAAATGCTGATTGGGCAGTAGCCAGACAGGAAGTATAGGAGGGACAAAGAGAGAGGAGAGGTCTGGGAAGTGGAAGGCTGAGGCAGAGAGACCCTGCCAGCCACTGCCATGAGAAGATGTTAAGATACCGGTAAGCCACAAGCCATGTGGCAACTTATATATTAATAGAAATGGGTTAATTTAAGATATAAAAACAGCTAGCTAGAAGCCTGAGCCATTAGGCCAAACAGTTTAAATAATATAAGCATCTGTGTGTTTATTTTATAAGTGGGCTGCGGGACTGCAGGGGCTTGGTGGGACCCGGAGAGAAGCTCTTCAGCTACATAAAAGTTAAAACACAAAATATATCTTTATCAGAAAATATGTCCCACTGCATTTTCCCAGGTCTATTAATCTTGAGACATTATATTTTGGAGATCAATATCTTACAAAAGGTCTCTACAGCAAATTCTACTAAATCTGAAATACAGTTTTGAGTGTTACATTTTTCATTGAATTGGCAGCCAGTTGTATTTAGCACTGTGGATACAAACAGAACCAATGATCAAAAAGTACTTACTCTAAGGGGATATGTGCTGTCTACATAGCAAGTCATCTAGAAAGGTCTCCAAGACCCTCACTCTCAGAAACTGTACTTTACTGTAAGAGTACAGCAAAGGGAATGGTATGGTTGTCTTAACATTTAAATAAAAACAAGAAATACATATTGAGAGGTAGACCTTGTTTGGAGATTAGATGTAAAATAAGGAGACTGGAAGAATAAATAGTGGGGTACCAAGAGTTCGCTAAGATGTCAAGTTACCCCAAGAAGAATTCAGTTTCTGTGCTCATACCTTATTATATATAGCTGGATTCCATCTGGCTGGAGGTGGATAGCACGAGATAATTCACACACTGCCCTTTTCAATTTGTGCAGCTGTTGAGTGAGAAACGGAAATGTGTAGTCTAGCTGAAGCATCACCTTCTGATGCTTAGCCCCTCCCACAACTTCTTGCAGAATTTTTGTAGAATCTCATCCAAAAATACTCGATTTTCCTTTCTGCTTGTTTTTAATTATTTCTTTTATTTTCTGAGATTATAATATAATTACATCTTTCCCCCCTTCCCTTTCTACCCTCCAAATCCTCCCATATACCCCTCCTTACTCTTTCTCAAATGCAAGGCCTCTTTTTTCATTAACTGTTGTTACATATGTGTGTGTAAATACAAAAAGTATACATAGTTTTCTTAACTCACCAAAGCAAATATAATTCACAAAATTGAAAAAGAAGTCTTATGATTCAGTGTCTTTGGTTTTTGAATTATTTATCTTTAATTTTAAAGAATGGTCACAAATACCCATTCACATATCATTTTACACTCATGTATGTGATATATTGTAGCACGCATATGTTATGGGAATTCTGTTATTGTCATGGTCCGTTATCCAATTAAATAGGGTATTTGACTCAAGAGCCAAGTTCACATTCAGGTGGCCAGAATGGATCAAAGAGTTCTCGGAGGACCAAGGAAAAGAGAGAGTGGCCCCAAGGAGACTAAGCAGGGACAGAAGGGAGCACAGGCCTTTTTGGAGTCAGAAGGCAGATGGTGGCAGGTGCATCCAGGCAGTAGTAGCTGTCTTGGGTTCTAATCTTATATGTCCTCGAGTTTTATAACTAATAAACAGTAAAAGTGATCCCTTCAGGTCTATGCTTCTCTTTCGCTTAACTTTTCAAGTTTTCTCCCTCAACCTTTTAACATCTATTTCACCAAATTTCACATAGTTAATAAACTAGCATACAAAAGGTAACATAAGAAGTAAAAGTAAATTCTACTTTAAAAATAAGATGGAGAAACAGACTTGAAACAAAATAGATCAGTGAATGTGAATGGATTAAAGAAAAAATAGAACAGTGTAAAAAGAGGTCCATTTGAGATTCATATGGAAAGTAAACGTTTATTCTATCCTTATTAACGGTCGCAGAACCATAACTTAAATTCCCACACATTCAAAGACAAAAACCAACCACCACTGAAGACATTGCCAATGGAGCACTACACAAACCCAGAAAAATTAGGCCAAACAACCAAGAACTGCCATAAGTATAATGTCTAAAAGAAGGCCATGAACTAATTTATACACAGAAATAAAGGGAAGTGAAACAGCACAGACTATTTGAAGAAAAGAATGGGGTAGAATTAAGAGGAAATCCAAGAGATGGAATTTGTTTAAACAAATTCGAGAATTTCTGTGAAACTTCTTAATCTACCCTTGTTCTGGATGCACAATTAACGAACTACTGACATGTTCACACTGGCGTACCTGGTTGTACCAAGTGTCCAGGTTGGTATTAGTTACTTTCCTCGGTCCTATGATCTAATACTTGAGAAAGCACTATAAGGGGGGAAGAACTGGGTTTGGCTTGTGCTTTGAAAAGATGACAGTCACTCATGGTGGAGCTTAAGGCTGGGATACCTCTCAACTCAACAGGCCAGGGAGCTGAGACCTGACAGGAAGCGGGGTCCGAATACAAAGCACCAAGAACCATGTTGTGAGGCACTTCCTCTAGGGAGGTTTTACCTCAGTAAGATTCCACAGTCTCCCATAACAGCACCACCAATTAAGAACCAAGCGTCCAAACATATGCCCGCATCAGAGCCATTTTACATTTAAACCATAACATTCCATCCTTGGCTCCACACATCTGGTCTCATCTCATAATACAAAACGCGATCAGTGTGACTCCAAAACGTCTGACTGTCTCACATTTCCGATAACATTCAAAAGTCAGAAGCTTCAAAGTCAAGAAAATTTGTTAGTTGTAGGACTCTTAAGAGCTATAAAAAAAAAACAAAAAACTGCATACTTTCCATATTCAATGGTACGGAGTAAACATTTCCCTTTAAAAAAAAAAAATTGAGCGGGATACAGCAAGAAAACCATCAGACCAAAGCAAACCTGAACTGTAGCACAGCAAATACCAGTCCTAAAGCTTCACGTCCAACATCTGGGACCACTGAGAGCATCTTTTATGCTCCAAAAAGTTTGGGTAGCCTTGCGCCTCTGGCTCTGTCGCCTGTGGCGCATGTGGTCTCTTCCATGGGACAGCGGCACTTGTGTCTGGACGTTTTCTCAGGAAAACAGCCCATGTTTCTGACAACTCCGGTAGAAAGTCTCCTCTGCAACCTGGGCTTTGCTTCCACTGCTTTAAACACAGTTCCACGTTTCAGGAGCGCCATGCTACCTGTTGCCTACTCAACAGCTTTCTGGAACCCTGGTGCAAACTTTTACAGTCGCCTTGCTCTTACATTTTGCATGCCCGCAAAACCAGAACTGCAAGGACTTGGGTCTGAGCGGCTGCAGGAGCAGGGTGGACACAGAAAAACTCCAGCTCCACTTCAGCCACATGGTTCTAGAGCTAAGGACAGAAGAAAGGAGCTGTGAATTTCCCCCTCAACACTAAGGAAAGCTGCTAAGACCAGGCACCTGTCAGGGTGACCCTGAACGGAGGGCGGTTGTGGCTCACGCCTTTAATCCCAGCACTCGGGAGGGCAGAGGCAAGCGGATCTCTGTGAGTTCGAGGCCAGCCTGCACTACAGAGTGAGTTCCAGGAAAGGCACACAGCTACACAGAGAAACCCTGTCTCAAAAACAAAACAAAACAAAACAAAAAAAAAACAAAAAAAACAAAAAAAACAAACAAAAAAAGAAGCCATTGTGTGAAGCTGTGAAGTTGTGTGGATTGCCTTGGAGACCCCAAGATGTTAGAGATGCCAGAATTGTGGGATACGGTGCCAAGGAAAGCAACAGGGGGTTGAAACAACCCAAGAGAAAGAAGTGTGTTGCAGTCAACAAAGCTGAAAGGAATTGGAGACCTGAAGAGCATTTTGACATCAGACATGGAGATGCAGAGTTTGGAGTTTGCCCAGCTGGTTTTTGGTCTTGCTTTGGTCCAGTATATCCTCATTGTGCTCCTTTCCCTATGTTTTGGAATGGTGATGTATATCCTGTACCATTATATGTTGGAAGTATGTGATCTGCTTTTGGATTTTGATTTTACAGGGGGATTACAGTTAAGAGATTACCATGAGTCTCAGAAGAGACTTTTAGGCTTTGGACTTTAAAACAGTTTGAGACTGTCACAGAGTATGGGGACTTTTGAAATTGGACTGAATGCATTTTCATTGTGATATTCTTACAGGTTTATGAGGGCCAGGGAGTGGATTGGGGTAGTTCAAATGTAATTGGTCCCCATAAGCTCCTAGGGGGTGGCACTATTAGGAGGTGTGGCTTCGCTGGAGTAGATATAGCCTTATTGAAGGAAATATGTCACTGTGGGGGCAGGCTTTGAGGTCTCATATATGCCCAAGCCACGCCCAATGCCTCAGTCTGCTTCCTGTTGCCTGCATATCAACATGCAGCAGCTCCTCCAGCACCATGTCTGCCTGCATGCCACCACACTCCCCGTCAAGATCATAGATTAAACCTCTGAAACTGTAAGCTGACACTTCGATTAAATATTCTCCTTTATAAGAGTGGCCATGGCCATGGTGTCTTCTCACAGCAACAGAAACCCTGAGACATCATTTTATATACAGGCCTCATTCTATGAACCTGCACACTTACCTGTACATACAACCTACATACACAGAATTAGACCAACAGACTCTAAAAGGCTAACAGTAGCTCTCCCCAGCAAGTAAAATTACAGGCAACTTTAAAGCTACTGATTTTCAGAAAGTTCCTCATCATTTATTCTTCTTTGCATAAAATACATTAACTACAATAGCTGTATGTTGTTTTGTAAAAAAAAAAATATAAAACATGTGCTAGAAATATAAAAATGAAAATAGACACTTCGTAAGAAGAGGCTTTATAAATAATAAAAATAGTTAACTGTATCTGCTTAATAGATATTGCTTATAACTCCATAAGCTTCTATGGTTAGCTGAAAAAAGATTACATTCATATATTTTAAGTTACAATGGATAAATATCTAAAAAATTAAAATAATTTTTTAAATTCAAGATCCCCAAGTCTTAAATACCTTATGATAGGTTTCTGCTCTACAAATATAGCTTTGAATAAATAAAGGATCAACTTTAATTGCCTCAGTAAATCTCCAAAAGGCTTCAGTGTAATTATCCAAGTGTAGTAGATATATGAGGCCAATATTTATATAAGCCAAAGTAGCAGTTCTAAAAAGAAAAAAAGAAAGTAAAGTTTTTTAGAAATTTAAATTTATTTCCATAGTTCTTCAATTATTAAAAAGCTAATGAAATATATGAGTCAATTGCAATCAGATATTCTTATTATTTTACTAAAGCAATGAAATTAGTTTACTGTGGTCTCTTAAAAAATAGAAACATGGATGGTCGGGAAGGTGGGAAAGATCTGAGAGGAGGTGGGGGAAGGGAAACCATGATTGGAATATATTGTATGGAAAAACTTATTTTCAATAAAAAATAGGAAGATTCTTAATAAAAGACTTAGTAGCGAATTAACACTTAGAGAGTCTGTACTGGGAATGGAAATGATAGTCTCCTAGACTCTTAGCAAAACTTGACCTAATCTTGAGTTATGTTGAATCAATGATTACTGTTCCTCAACTCAAAAGGACAAATAGTGAAAAGCAGTCATTGTAAGGTTTGATGGCTTTCAATGGAAAAAGAAATCCTCTCCACATGGGTATATATAAAATAGCTTTTCAATATCAAATAAATGTTGTTTTCTCTCCTATAATCAAGTGATTGTTAGTATAGGGATGACCTTAGATATTAGTCTGTTCAGTGCATTCTAAAGACATGGACAGTACATGTCCTGTAACCTGCACCCATGGAAGCCCCAGGTGCTGGAGAGCAAGGGTCCTTCCACCTGCCTGCTGACCTTATATCCCAAACATCACTCTGCCACCCTAACCCAAAAAAAACCCACTGCAGTCCTCAGAGGCCTACAGATGTTACTCCCCAAGTTCAACGTTTTTTGAGAGCTGTCTGCTAGGCTGCACAGAGATAGCATGATTTTTTTTTAACACTTTCTGAAAACTTCCATGTTTTTCTTTTGGGGTTATAATATAATTGCAGCATTTTTTACTTCCCTTCCAAACCCTCCCATATACCCCTTCTCGCTCTCTTTCAAAATCATGGCCACTTTCTTCATTGTTATTATCTATATACATGTATATTATCTGCATACATGAATCTATAGCATATATATTCCTAAAAATAACTTGCTGAGTCTGTATAATGTTACATGTATATATATTTTCAAGGATGATCATTTGGTATTAGGTAATTAGTTGGTATTTTCTCCCACCCTCAGCCTTCCTTGGTTTTCTGTAACAACTTCCATTTTAATGAGTGATGCATTGGAGAGGAGAATTATTCAATTAAAATATATGTTGTAAAGCTGGCTTTTTGGCTTGTCTGACTTTCAATTTGTGCCTCTTCCTTGTCCTGTTGGCTAAATGGCAATGGATTTTCTTTTGATTTATTGAACAACATGAAGTCAAGAGTTCCAAACACAGGGTCTTTGCTTCCACTGAGTTGGATACTGTGTGTAATAATGAAGGAAACAACAGATGTTTTGTCATTATTTTAAAACTTGATGGCAGCTGTGCAGTGACTTAACGTCAAAAAAGCTGTGGCCTACATGTCCTCAAGCCCACTCTAGTCACTTTTTAACTTAATATCGTGAATTTAAGTCTTCTCAGATCTTTGCAATCTCTAAATTTTGCAAAGCAACTGAAATGATCAAGTCTTGGTTGACTGGTAAACTTATTCGAGTGTTATTCTAATTCTAGTGTGACTTTAAAATTACAGTCTCATTTTCTACAACGTTACCAATAGTGAGGGGTAAGCTTCCTTTTATTTTATTTTTTCCTCATTTTATACAAGAGTGAAGTAAGTATGAAAAGACAGACTTACCTTTCAAGAGAAATAACAGTTTCAAAATCACAAATTGCCAGCATCCAAAGTTTTAGTTGTGCATAGAGTATGCCCCGATGGAGAAAGCAATTAAGATTATCATATCCATCATTTATGAGAGCTGAAGATATAAAGTATATACCTTGATTTCTAAACAATCATACAAGTTATGTTTCAGAACACCCCCTTCCAATTGTTTTCCCTTATTTGACAATCCAAAAACAATGTAGCTATGACAAGTGTGCCCATTTTGTGGGTGAAAATAATACATATTTTTTTTAAAAAAATTGCTAACTGCCAGGTGGTGGCAGCACACAGCGTTAGTCCCAGCACTCAGGAGGCAGAGGCAGGCAGATCTCTGTGAGTTCAAGGCCAGCCTGGTCTAGAGTGAGTTCCAGGACAGCCAGGGCTACGCAGAGAAACCCTGTATGAAATAATAAGAAATAAAATGCTAACTAGTAACACTATGGCTATTATGGCTCATAGATTCGTTAGAGCTGGTGGTAGACTCAGACACTCCACTCACTTTACAAATGAAGCGACTAAGGTCCAAAGGAGCACAGTGCACTGACAGGGCCTAAGACAGAAGTCAATGGCAAAGGCTCATCTAGAATGTAACAGCTGATGGAAGGGTGCCCTTGCTCACAGCGGCTTCTTATTATCACAAAGACATTAAGGTCTAAAGAACAGGTGTGGGTGTACTGGTTCAGAAAAGGCATATGGCAGATGCCAGGTCTATTTATCTACAGTGATAGGTTGAGGCTATTGAAGGCAAGAACATAGGGGTGGACAAATTGACTGCATATCCCAATTGAAGTGGGCCACTTGGATATATACCGTGAACAACAGAAACAAGAGGACAAAACAGTGTCCACTGCAGATGAGTGTCCCTCACCAGTACCCAGCTTAGAGGTCGCCTGACAAGTTTCTGGGTTATTAACTCCCCTTTACGTTCAAAACCATGGTAGTGAAACATACGGGCTTTTGTAAGATTCAATGCGTATCTACTAAGCTTCTCAAGTCCATTCTGGATTGAGAGGTAACATTTTACACACACACACACACACACACACACACACACACACACACACACACTTCTCCACACTAAATTTGAGAAGCTTTAGCCATTGTTAGAGCCTAAAGGCATTCTCTCTGCTCAGTTCTCAGTATGATTGGACAGCAAGGAAAGGCTCTGCTGTGATACTGGTAGGAAAACTATTCTTATAGAAAAAAAAAAAGTGTGAGTGATTTAACTACTCTAGACTTTGTTTATATCAGTAAAATTTGGATGATGATAATAAATTCTTCATACCATTATTTGAGTACTCCATGGAAGTATTCCACATAGAGTATCCACAGCAGTGCCCAGACAGTATTAAAGTGGCCCATAAATGTCAAACAGTATCAGCACAGAGCCTTGTTTTAATAGTGGATTATTTAGATCCTTGGGGTAATGTATAGGAAAGGGTTAGGCTAAAATCGGGGCTGTCTGCTCTGAATAATTCAATAGTAGAGATTTTGAATTGTTACGACAGCTTTCAACACGGAGGCTGATGGGGGCAATGTAAGAGTAAAGCTTCAGAGGAAGAATAGAGGAGAGGATTCTCTGGGTAGACCAGGTCCGAGGAGTCGGATGAGCCTATGGAACTCTTCAAACTGGAAGCGTTGGGTGACAGAGTCCCCTTCATACATACAACACCTTTGCTTTGGTGCCACACTGAGACATGAGGAGTGAACTGAGAAAAGGCAGATCAGAGGGAGTGAAGGCCACAGCAAGCAAAGGAGGAGTGAAGACGGAGTCAGCTATGAGCAGAAAGTAGATGCCAAGATCAAAAGAGAAGTGAGCAGCAATCTTCGGCTCTCTTTCCCAAGAACCCTTGGGAACAGACATGAAACTTGAGTTGCCTCTCAGCATACATGAGACATTTAGAGGGATCGGATGATATCTCAGTAAAGTGCTTGCCTTGAAGGGACCTGAGTTCTTTCCCCAGAGCCCACGGGGAAAAGGAAGGCCAACTTGGCATGATCGCATGTGCTGTTGGCAATCTCAGTGGTGGGGAGACTGAAGAGAGTGGACCCCTAGATTTGCTGGCCACGGAACCTAGCCTATTTAGTGAGGCCAGTGAAGGACCATGTTACAAAAAAAATTAGATTAGATTAGATTTAAAAGAATGGGAGAGAAAAAAAATAATAAAATTTTTAAAATTAGTCAACTCCTGAAGTTGTCCTCCGGTCTCTACACACATGTGCCCCCATGTACACAGGTGAACAACACATGTACACAAAATGGATATTCTTAAGTATGTACATATTCACAGTACTGGACATTAATCTACATATTACATGAGTGAACAAGTATTAGCATTCCCTTCTAGGAAGCAGCTGCTGATCCTCGTAGCAGACCCTCACATACATGGCGCTGAGTACCTGACACACTGTAGTCCTGCAGTGCTCTGTGAGGACTGGTCTTCCTGAATAAGCAGGCTCTGTAGTACAGTGCTAACCAGTTGTTAGGATCTAAGTGGATGGCAACAGAAAAGTCTTGGGTTGCTTGTTTATAAAAAGCCCTTTTAGAATACGCTCTCCCTCGGTTTGTCCTAGAAAAAAGAAAAACATTTTAATGTGCACTGCAAAATAGATCGTCTCTCTTTTTGTTAAACCTACCACCTAATTTCTGATTCTTTCTCTTTACTTTTCAAGAGAGTTTAGTTGTGATGTTGTTGTCAAGACAACATAAATTTTATAGGTGATACTTTGTTACATAATTATATGCTTATTAAGCGTGTCTGTAAGGTAGCTGAATGGTTATTAACTTTATCACATTTCTTTTACAGGGAGATAACTTTTTAAAATCCCTTCAAAAAGTCATTCTTTATTATGGATCTATTCTGGGTGCTCTTTTTTTGTAAGGAACAATATTGGCACAAAAGCATTGAGGTGGAGAGAAATATGAAGGTTAGGTCAAGGTACTATAAGATGGGACTGTCTTATCACAAAGACACATCTGTTATTTTAAAGTGTTTGTCTTTATCCCATTAGCCAATAGGGGCCACTGAGAAAAGCTTTCAAGACCAGTGATCATTATTTTTGTGATAGTCAAAACTCAGGACTTCAGAGCTAGGAATGGCATAGTATAGTACCCCAGGTATGAGCTCAAAAGTGATTGAAATGATGATTCAGTAGGAATGAAAATAGCATCAGCAGTCCTGTGCTTAGAGAATTAACGTTTATTGGTGGCATGCTATCAGAGCCCCTCAAAAGGTTGATGCTGTCAGAACTTTGAGAATCAGCTGGGTAGTGCATACCTTTAAATCCCCGCACTTGGGAAGCAGAAACAGAAGGATCTCTGGTCTACAAGATCAGATCCAGGCCAGCCAGTGCTTCATAGAGAGACCCTGTCTCAAAGAATAATATGTATTATATTTTTACATATAGGTCACTTGGCCTGTCCTTTCTTCTATAGAAATTAGAGAAAAATATTGTAGATCTTTTACTGTTTTTTGTTGGGTTTTTTTTTTTGTTTTTTTTTTT